>MU708781.1:4253-30032 GCA_026770625.1 Nicotiana glauca | reverse complement strand
CCTCCAAATCTTCAAAGCATGAACAATGGCTGCCAACTCTAGATCATGAACCGAATAATTCTTCTCATGGATCTTTAATTGCCTCGAAGCATAAGCTATGACTCTGCCATCCTACATCAATACTGCACCAAGCCTAATACGGGAAGCATCACAATAAACTGTATAAGGCCCTGAACCTGTGGGCAAAACCAATATCGGTGTCGTAGTCAGAGCTGTCTTGAGCTTCGGAAAGCTCTCCTCACACTCGTCTGACCACCTGAACTAGGCACCCTTCTGGGTCAATCTGGTCATCGGTGCTGCTATAGATGAAAACCCCTTCACGAACCAACGGTAATAACCTGCTAACCCCAAGAAACTCCGAATCTCGGTCACTGAAGCTGGTCGGGGCCAATTCTTGACTACCTCAACCTTTTTCGGGTCCACCTGAATACTTTCTGCTGATACGACATGACCCAGAAATGCAACTGAACTCAACCAAAACTCGCACTTTGAAAACTTAGCATACAACTTACAATCCTTCAGAGTCTAAAGAACCACTCTTATGTGCTGCTCGTGCTCCTCCTAGCTGCAGGAGTACACCAGAATATCATCAATAAAGACTATCACGAACAAGTCTAGATAAGGCCTGAATACTCGATTCATCATCTCCATAAATGGTGATGGGGCATTGGTCAACCCGAATGACATGACCAAAAATTCATAATGCCCATACCGAGTGCGAAATACCGTCTTAGGGACATCAGACGCCCTAATCCTCAACTGATGGTAGCCAGATCTCAAGTCTATCTTTGAAAACACCTTCGCACCCTGAAGCTGGTCAAACAAATCATCAATCCTCGGCAGTGGATACTTGTTCTTTATCATCACCTTGTTCAATTGCCGGTAATCAATGCACATCCTCATCGACCCATCCTTTTTCTTCACAAATAATACTGGCGCACACCAAGGAGAAACACTAGGCCTGATGAAACCCTTCTCTAGAAAATCCTGCAACTGGTCCTTTAACTCCTTCAACTCTGGTGGGGCCATGCGATACGGCGGAATAGAAATGGGCTGCGTGCCTGGGGCCAGATCGATACAGAAATCAATATCCCTGTCGAGCGGCATACCCCGCAGGTCTGAAGGGAAAACCTCTGGGAACTCCCGAACAATAGGAACGGAGTCAATAGAAGGAACCTCCGTTCTAGAATCACGAACATATGCCAAATAAGCTAAACACCCCTTCTCGACCATGCGTCGAGCCTTAACATATGAAATAACACTGAGGGTGGCCTGACCTGGGGTCCCTCTCCACTCTAATCGAGGCAAATTTGGCAAAGCCAAGGTCACAGTCTTGGCGTGATAATCCAAGATAGCATAATACGGGGACAACCAATCCATCCCCAATATAACATCAAAATCCACCATGTCTAAAAGTAATAAATCAATACGGGTCTCAAGACCCTAAAACACTACCACACAAGAACGATAGACTCGATCGACCACTATAGAATCACCCACCGGTGTAGATACATAAACAGGGATACCCAAAGCATCACTACGCATAGCTAAGTAGGGTGCAAAATAAGACGACACATATGAATATGTAGACCCCTGGTCAAATAGCACTAAAGCATCCCTATCACATACCAGAATAGTACCTCTAATAGCAGTATCGGAAGACTCAGCCTCTGGCCTGGCTGGCAAAGCATAACACAGGGGCTGGGCCCCACCTCCCTGAACCATGTCTCTAGGACGATCGGCTACTGGCTAACCTCTACCTCTGCCTGTCCGAGCTCCACCTCTACGTTCTATACCTCCACCTCTATGATCCCTACCCCCGCCTCTAGCTGGCTGGGCAGGCTGTGGATCACCTGCTGCTTGAATTATGGGGCGAGAACCCTGGTGTTGAGAGCTGCCCGAGGCTCGAGGGCAAAACCTAACAATGTGACCGGGGTCACCACAACCATAACAAAACCTCGGCTGCTATGACTGTTGGGCCTGTCGACCTAAATGTCCTCCCCTGAAGCTCTGAAGTGGAGGTGCACTGATAGGCTGCTGATCTGAATAGTACTACTAAGAACCACCACTGCCTAGAGTGCCATGAGAAACCTGGAGCGCTGACTGAAAGGGCCTCGGTGAATGACCTCTACCATAGGAATCCCTACCTCCACACGAGGTACCGCTGAACCTACCAAAATGACGAGGCCTCTTATCCGACATCTGACCACCTCCCCGTGCGAAGGCCATCTTAACTCTGCGGGCTGCATTGGCCACCTCCTGAAAGGATATATCACTACCAACTCCCATAGCCATCTGGAGACGGATCGACAGAATCAGTCCATCAAGAAATCTCCGGACCCTCTCTCGCTCTGTGGGGAGTATCACAATAGCATGGCGTGCCAAGCAGCAAATCGAGTCTCAAATCGTGTAACTGTCATGGAGCCCTGCTGGAGGCGCTCAAACTGCCTGTGAAGTGCCTCTCACTGAGTGACTAGGAGAAACTTCTCCAAAAATAACTCCGCGAACTGATCTCATGTCAAAGCTGGAGACCCTGCTGGTCTAGATAGGCAAAAATCCCTCCACCAAGTCTTGGCGGATCCTGCAAGCCGGAAGGCGGCAAAAGCGACCCCATTGGTCTCCACTATACCCATGGTCAAAACCCAAGGTTCGAACCAAAACCCAGTTACCCATTCCCCCACGAGTTCATATCTATGATTTATTTTGAAATCGGACCTCAAATTGAGGTCCAAATCCCCAATTTAAAGAAAACCTAGGTTCTACCCAAAATCCTCATTTTCACCCATGAAAAACCTTGATTTTATGATGAAAACATGATAAATGATATTGAAGAATGAAGAAATTAAGTGAAAATCAACTTACAAATGGATTGGAGGAGGAAGGGTTATTGAAAAATCGCCAATGGGTGTTTGGGTTTGAGAGATATAAAAAATAAGGCTTAAAAATCGTATAAGTAAGAAAATTGCAGGGCTGCGGATATGGGAATTGCGAACCTTAGTTTGCATTTGCGAACACTGTGCATTTTGCTAGGCTTCACATTTGCGAGACTTTGGTTCGCATTTGCGAACTTGGGCCATTTGGGGAAGGTTCGCATTTGCGAACATTTGTTCGCATTTGCGATCATCAGCCAGATTCCCCTTCTTCGCATTTGCGAAGAAAAGTTCGCATTTACGAACATTGGCCTGCCTGGGCTGGTTTCGCATTTGCGAACCAACTTTCGTATTTGCGATAGTTGGCATCCGCATTTGCGAGCCCTGGCTTCGCATTTGCGGAAATTGCAGAAGCCTCATACCAGACTTTTAAAACATGAGAAATGCAATCTGATGCCTATCCAAAACTCACCCGAGCCCTCGGGGCTCCAAACCAAACATGCACACAACCTCAAAAACATCTTACGGATTTACTCGTGCGATCAAATCGCCAAAATAACATCATATACATATAATCAAGCCTTAAAACACATGATTTTCTTCTAAGTTTCATAAACTTTCAAATTTGGAACTTATAGTCCGAAACACGTCATACGACGTCCGTTTTCAACCAAACTTTACAGATAGCGCTTAACACATATTTAAGGCTTGTACCGGGCGTCAGAACCAAAATACGAGCCCGATACCATCACTTTTTTATCAATTTTCATTTTCATTTTCCTTAAACATTTTCAGAAAATAATTTCATGGTAAAATTCATTCCTTGGGCCTGGGACCTCGGAATTCGATTCCGGACATACGCCCAAGACCCATATTTTTCTACGGACCCTCCGGGACCGTCAAATCATGGGTCCGGGTCCGTTTATAAAAAATGTTGACCGAAACCAACTTTAACCATATTGACATCAAAATTCATCATTTTTAACACAAAATTCATATTTAAGCCTTCCGGATACACGCTCGGACTGTGCACGCAAATCGAGGCAAATAAAAGTAAATTTTTCAAGGCCTCGGAAGCACAAAACGAATGGGGAAACGGGTGATGACCCTTTGGGTCATCACAAGCCTCTTGTTTAGTTTAGGAAAGCATGCTTACGTGACTTAACTGTCTTGTCTGCTTTAACTGCTTACTTGGATTCTGTGTAGCATGTTTAGAGTAGGAATTACCTGCCTTTTGATACGAACTTGAATAGAACTGTAGATTTTCTTGTTGAGTCTGTTGTGTATTTACTTTGGGACTAAGGAACAGTGTTCTAGGAGATTCCCCCTGCATGTTTACTTTGGGACTAAGGAACAGTATTCTAGGAGATCCCTCTACACATTTCTATTTGGGACTACGAGACGGTATTCTGGGAGATCCCCCTGTACTATATATTTACTTTGGGAATACAGAATGGTATTTTGAGAGATCCCCTTACACATTTACGATTTGGACTACGGGGCAGTATTCCAGGAGATCCTCTGTACATTTACGTTTGGAACTACGGGACGTTATCCTAGGAGATCCCCTGTTGCTATCTATGTGTACTGAGTCATTTCTTTCTGTGATTTCATTTTTCATAGACTGTTAGTATTTTAACTATACTGCCATATCTCGTACTATTTTTTTCACGACCCAAACCCAGACCCGGTCGTGATGGCGCCTCTCGTGGGGACAAGGCCAACCAACTTAACCCAATTCGTCTTTTCAAAAATAGTTAAACATAAATAAACAACTTAAATATGACTTAAAAATATTAATTAACAGAAATACAACCCAACACAGCCCTAATCGGGGTATCACAAGTCACGAGTATCTATCAGAATGTAAATCCACTACAAGGTCTAAAGTATACAAAATATGAATAATGAACAAAAGAGAGGAAAATAGTGCTACGAACGCCGGCAGTCACCTTCTTCACTCATGTAACTCCGCCTCTGATCGGCCAAAACCTGCTACCAGGTGAATAGATACTTGCATCTGCACACGAGTGCAGGGAGTAAAGTAAGTACTCCAACTAAGTGAGAAATAAAGGTAAATAACAACTGAGCGGTAAGAAATCACGTATAGAAAATCATCATGATATATAGAAGCAGTGTAAACCCTTTTTAGAAAACAATGAAGCTATAAAATCTTTAGAAAAACATCTTAACTCAGTTTAAGCCTCTTTTGAAATGTCCTTTTTCAGCGGTTACGCAAACGAATGCAAAACAAATAGTGTAGATAAGCCTAGAATTTTTGCCCTGCGGGCACAACACTCAGTTATCAAGGAATGCCCGAGTATCAGGTCTATATTGCAAGAAGTAGCACAAAATAATAGATAATAGTAGACAAATAAGATAACGCAAACACATCAAACAGTACCAGTACCGGTACCGCTGCGGCGTGCAGCCCATTCCACATATCGCTGCGGTGTGTAGACTGATCTATTTATCATCGACGGCGCTCATTGGGGGTGTGCAGACTCCGAGAGGGGCCCCTTACGGCCCAAGCGCAATAACAAGCCATCTTGTGGCATCAATCTAGGCCCTCGGCCTCATATCAATATCAGTGTCACCCTATTTCGGCGTGCAGCCCGATCTATAAGTTTCCTCACCATACAGGCCCTCGGCCTTACTTAGTCAACAGAAATCACGTAGGCCACTCGGGCAATAATAAAGCATGATTCTCAGCTCAAAATATTTTTAGAAATATCATTTCGAGTGTTTAAGGCATAATAAACTTGGCTGAGTTCTAAAACAGTGGGAAATACATTGTTGAGTTTAATTATATAATTAAAACAGTAAGGAATTATCAACAACGATCCCCGAAGGGTTCAAATAGCTGACACGAAGACCAAATATGGCAATCAGCCCCAATTATGATGATAACAAGTAATTTCAGTCAAATACTCATTAAATTCATCAATCGGGACGGACTAAGTCACAATCCCCAATAGTTCTCTACCCTACGCTCGCTATCCGGCGTGCAAGTCACCTCAATATAGCACTACGATGTGCAAATACGGGGTTTCAGACCCTCAAAATATCATTTATAGTCATTACTCACCTTGAACCAGCGAATTCTCTAGTTCGTCACGCCTTTGCCACTCAAACCGGCCTCCACGCACGTCTAATCTATCCAAAATCAGAGCCAATACATCACAATATGCCAATGGGGCAATACCCAATCGAAAACAATCGAAAATAGTGAAAATCTCAAAATTAGCAAAATCTGAGCCCCGGGCCCACTTCCCGAAAATCAGAAAACTTATATTCAACGGATTCCTTATCTCGCCGCGAGTCTATACCTATAAAGATTACCAAAATCAGAGTCCAAATGGCCCCTCAAATCCCCATTCTTAACTTTCTTAAGTTCAAGCCCTAACCTCCCTTCTAACTCCTTAATTCCTTAGTTTTTCAGTCTATATTCATGTAATAACACCTTACAATTGTGTTTTAGACTCATAAATCCTTACCTCAAAGAAGTCCCTTGATTTCTCTCTTCCAACTCGCCCAAATTCTCCATGTTCAAAGTGAAAAATGCGAAACCCTTTAAATTTCGCGAAGGAGAAATTAAATAGCACTAACCAGTCATTTCCGCATCTGTGTCTCCTTAGCCGCATCTGCGACTCCCGCTTCTGCGGTCAATGCACCCCTTCTGCGGATATTTTCGCTTCTGCGGTTGAATTTCCGAACTTGCACTTTCCGCTTCTGCAGACAAAACTCCGTGTTTGCGGTTTCCCCTTTATTCTCCAAACTCTACATCTACGGTCACTTTGTCGCATTTGCGACTCCGCAGATGCGGTCAGCCACTCCGCACCTGTGATACCTGCCGCTTTTGTGGCTTACATCTCGCTTCTGCGATCCCATTTCTGCAGAAGCGAAAATACCAGAAGCAGCTACAAAAATCTTAAGTTCACAAACCAAAACTTCTCGTTAACCATCCGAAATCACCCCGAGGCCCCCGGGACCTCAACCAAAAGCACCAACACCTCCTATAACATCATTCAAACTTGATCCAATCATAAAAAAACCTCAAAAAACACTAAAACCATCATTTCTCATCGAATTCAAGCCTAAGTTCTTTAAAAAGTCCCGAAATACGCATTCGATGAAAAACCTAACCAAATAACCTCCAAATGGTCTGAAATTTTGCACACACATCCCAAATCACCTAACGGAGCTACTACCACTCTCGGAATTCCATTCCAAACCTTGGATCAAAATCTTACCAATCAATCAGAATTCGTCAAAATACTAACTTCGCCAATTCAAGCCTAATTCTACACCGGACCTCCAAAATTAGTTCTAATCACACTCCTAAGTTACAAATTATCCCTCGAAGCTAACCGAATCATCGGAATTCATATCCGGACTCTCTAACACATAAAAACCTTCCTTAAAGAGACTAAGTGTCTCATTTCCTACTAAAACCAATCCAAATCAACTTGTTCACACCTAACACTGGTAATGACGCATAAAGAAGCAAAACATTGAGGAAACGGAGCGGTAAACCATGAGACGACGGCTCGTGTCGTCACATCCTCCCCAAGTTAAACAAACGCTCGTCCTTGAGCGTACCCAGAGTTGTTCTAGAAGCCAATCAATAACTGAATAACTTTACCGTGCATATACCCGGGGTGATCCTCGTCACCCTATCTCACATAGGTCTGATTACACATTGTCACTGCAATTTCGTAATCCAATCTAGCCCATAAACCTTAGAACCACATTTCCATTTCCGAAATCGTACACAAGTTTAGAACCTCCCATCTATATTCAGAACAAGCCCGAACCAGCTGTAATAACCCATACCTGCAACCTCAGGTGCAATTACCTGATATTCCACATAACTCAAACACATGTAGCGATAACTCCCATTCACAGCAGCTGCACACAAGGCCTGAATACCGGTAGAAAACCTCTTAACAACTAAAGTTTCTTTCCAATACTTTTACATATACTACAACTGATAACTAAAAAATACAGTAAGCCATCACCATTTCTCAGATCAACCATTCATGAAACCACTTCTCCTTTGGCAAATACTACTTCAAATTTCTGAGTCGAAGCTCGATATTATCCTTCCAACATACTGAAATCGAATCTGCCCGTACTCAATAAAGATCCCAACGATCTCATCTAATCAATACACCAATATGGTGACATTACACATTAGTACAGGACTAAGACACAACTCACACAATACGCGCACCAATAAGCAACAGTCCAAACATACTCAATTCATGAAAATGACTCAAATGAAAGAGCTGTACCTCAAGCTCTCCAGTACCACCACAACACAAGACGGGGAACCTGTCTCCCATCATAGAGTCAAAACACACGAATCTAACTCGCAATATCATACGTCCGCATAACATCATCCCAATGCGTGACCTCATCCAGTACAAACCGCTTAGGCAATAGGCTACCCCGTACATAATCCAAAGTCTCATATAATGCCACAAAGTGCCGATGGGCTACCTATTAAAATGTTCTACAAAAAGGAAGACGAACTCTGGAAGGAACTGCCTAACTCACGCACTAATACGTGCTATCCTTAGAAATTAGGAAGCAAGGCATACAAAAATAGCATATAGAAAACTATGCTTAATATCACATTGTTGCGGCGCGCAACCCGATCCAAATAACAGACTCATGGCGGCGTGCCACCTAATCCACACATAACACTCACCTGAAGAGGTGTACATCGAGCTAAATTGCTCATTAATATAAAATACTAAATTTTGGTAATAAGCATGCTAGGTGCATAATATCATCCCTGGGGGGACATATAGCGCTATAAGCTACCAAAACTCAAGCTCAACTAAGGTGCGATATACAATCTGAATCTCGAGAGCCATTTTGCTCATAAATATCATTTCTACGCGGATCCTCAACACATAAACATTTTCTCAAACCGTCTCACAACTTACACGGTGCAGTGTATCACTGTATAAAATATCTGACAATGAAATAACACCCCGACTCCTCCTCCATAAGGAGCGCATCACTAAAATGAACCCGTTTGGCCTGACATGGAGACCATATTCACATCTGAATCCATCCACTGACCTCAAGCCGATTCTGATCACACCGAATTAGGTTAATTACCTTTAAAAGGTCCCTAAAAACTCGTTCTCTACTCTTAACACATAAGAACATCCATCATAGTTGGAGAAATCATCCGTAGTCCATAACTCAATAGACTCAGTGCCCTCCGAGCATATTTTCTCAGTTCAATGATATTATCACAACCTTCATACTTGGTTTAAGTCTTTAATCAATCAAGTGACTAACTGTCATACTTACATAATCTTCCTGTGGGACACCCTCCCACGACCTACCATTACGAATAACTGGGGTGTACCTCCAAACCACCGACCGCACTAATGCTGAAAAGGGATCAAGAATTAATAAGCAGGGTGCAAATCCTTTTCACAAAACACCATTCTTAGGTGACACAGAAGATAATACCGATTTACCTTAAACGGTGAGACTTCTTCCCTGCTCATCCGAGTTCGTGACATCCTTGTCCATACCGAGTTGTTACCTCTATCTTCACTTCAAATTCCATACCACTCATTACACCCAATATGCCAACATACAATAAAACACGCTCTTCATCACAGATTCAGAACCATTATTAGATTAACACTTCATCATATAAAACTTTCCACTTAACTCACTTCAAGAGAACCATAGCAACACACAGGTGAATTCTCATAACCGTAGAATATGCAAATCTCTAAGTAGTGGTCCAACCCACCATGACCCTTTCAGGATATGCCTACACGTAACAGGCCTATAATAATGGAATACTCTTGAATAACATCATTTACGACGGACGACAGGCATCACTTGTACCGCCACAAATCACAAGCGTAACTTGATCATGCTGAAGGAATTGATCTCTACCACCAATATGCCAACAGATATATGGCTAACCAATCCATCTTCTTTCGACTTACCCTGATTGCCCTAAGAATAATAGTAACTGCATTCAACATATAACACCACCCATCCGCACTCATCCCGAGTGGCTTTGAAATACGAGACCATGCTATCTCACATCCCACGAAACATTTCGTACCTTCCAACAGCTGCATCGCAAGTCAAAACATCATACAACATTCTACGAATGCCGAACCATTACCTGCACCTTCCTGATAGTGCTATATAGAAGCCCATAATTGATATAGAAAAATTACACATCTTGACCTCTCCCAATGCAGACTCAGTTTCTAATCACATATACAAATTAAAGATACCCAATTGTCACATGTAGAATCTCGAACATATTAGTAACATTCTCGAGAATCATTTACTCTATTTAACTGCATTTAGCCTGATCTAATGAACAAAACTACCCATGCCTCGTTAGCACTCTAACACCACAAGATATGACCTCGTTACCATACAAGCAAGCATCTTCCTACTCTATGCACCAAGCACTCTTTATTAACAGCAACTTAAGACATCTTTTGATACCCACATACTACGAGGCACCGTATAACCTTTGAAAATAAAAATAAATTCCTTCACAGCCATCCTCGACCCCAATCTCCGTAAGCCATAACTGACCCACCAACGTGCCTCAAACTGGAACCAACATAGTACTTCGCCGTGCAATAAACTTAATCAATAGCAAACTCCCCAATTTGGCTCGAAGCCATAGATCAAAATGCACTCAATAAATAATAAGTATGTACTTTATTACTGTCATAATATCATAGTGAGATTAACTCAAATCCCTTATAAGCTTGTGAAAACATTGATCGGTAAGAATTTAACTCTTCTACAATTCTCACCTTCACCTTCGCAACTGATACACCCACTCTCTAAGCGACCAATTGAGATTTCAACACGTGTATTTCGCTTGTGATTGACATCTTCTAACAGAAAACATAGGGATCACACCACTTCAGAACACTCTGCAGGAGATAACCCACCTGCTTCGCCTCAATATAAATACCTCCCACCGTCATATACATTACACTGTCACTTAGTCTTCTTGAGTCTGAACTCATACTGCAATATGCAACTTACTTCACTCCCAACTAGGAGTCTTGAAAAGATTCTTCACACGCCCATAACTCGGGGCTACGCATACAGTCTCAATGGAAATCAAACACTTATTAGTTCATTTATCATCCAGAAGACCTCCCTCATCACTTCCAACTTACATAGATACATCTCGTAGTACTAACATACTGATCACGTAGATAACCAGCCGTCTCTCCCACTAACAGGGACAATACCGAACATATTGGTTCAAAACACTTGCTCACACAATCAGCACCTCGGTGCTTAAACCATAGGCAAAGATCCGGCCTCAAGCCTTCAGACTGGCCCAACATCAGCTCACACAGATCACATCTCGCCCCTCGATCAGGAATTCAGAAGCCATTAAGGCATATCTTATACTGAGCGCTCGTTCGTGCATACGAATACGTGGAAGGAATTTCAAAAGTTACTTTTCAAGCTGAATCAAAGGACGCATGATAAGAATTCAAGAATATGAAGTTTTCCTAAAGGTTCTGCAACCTCTCGAGGATAAATACAGATGTATCCGTATCGATCTGCGAGACTCTACTAAACCTGCTCATAACTCGTGAGACCTAGTAACCTAGGCTCTGATACCAACTTGTCACGACCCAAACCCGGACCCGATCGTGATGGCGCCTCTCGTGGGGACAAGTCCAGCCAACTAAACCCAATTCGTATTTTTCAAAAATAGTTAAACATAAATAAATAGCTTAAATATGAATTAAAAATATTAATTAACGAAAATACAACCCAACACAGCCCTAATCGGGATGTCACAAGTCACGAGCATCTATCAGAATGTAAATCCACTATGAGGTCTAAAGTATACAAAACCGGAATAATGAACAAAAGAGAGGAAAATAGTATTGTGAACGCCGGCAGTCACCTTCTTAACTCATGTAACTCCACCTCTGATCGGCCAAAACCCGCTACCGGGTGAATATATACCTGCATCTACACACGAGGTGCAGGGCGTAAAGTGACTACTCCAACTCAATGAGTAATAAAGGTAAATAATAACTGAGCGGTAAGTAATCACGTATGGCAAATCATCATGCTATGTAGAAGCAGTGTAAACCATTTTTAGAAAATAGTGAAGCTATGAAATCTTTAGAAAAATATCTTAACTCAATTTAAGCCTCTTTTGAAATGTCCTTTTTCAGTTGTTACGCAAACGAATGCAAAACAAATAGTGTAGATAAGCACAGAATTTCCGCCTCGCGGGCACAACACTCAGTTATCAAGGAATGCCATAGTATCAGGTCTATATTGCAAGAGGTAGCACAAAACAACAGATAATAGTAGACAAATAAGATAATGCAAACACATCAAACAGCACCGGTACCACTGTGGCATGCAACCCGCTCCACATATCGCTGTAGCGTATAGCCCGATTCATTTATCGTCGACAGTGCTCAGTGAGGATGTGCAAATTCCGAGAGGGGTCCCTTACGGTCCAAGCGCAATAACAAGCCATAACGTGGCAGCAATCTAGGCCCTCAGCCTTATATCAACATTAGTGTCACCCTGTTGCGGCATGCAGCCCGATCCATAAGTATCCTCACCATACAGGCCCTCGGCCTTACTCAGTCAACAAAAATCACATAGGCCACTCGGGCAATAATAAAGCATGATTCTCAGCTCAAAATATTTTTAGAAATATCATTTCGAATGTTTAAGGCATAATAAACTTGACTGAGTTCTAAAACAGTGGGAAATACATTACTGAGTTCAATTATATAATTAAAACAGTGAGGAATTATCAACAACGATCCCTGAAGGGTTCAAATAGCTAGCACGAAGCCCAAATATGGCAATCAGCCAAAATTATGATGATAACAAGTAATTTCAGTAAATACATAATCAATCGGGATAGACTAAGTCACAATCCCCAATAGTGCTCTACCCCACGCTCTCTATCCGGCATGCAAGTCACCTCAATATAGCACTACAATGTGCAAATACGGGGTTTCAAACTCTCAAAATATCATTTACAGTCATTACTCACCTTGAACCGGTGAATTCTCTAGTTCACGATGCCTTTGCCCCTCAAACCGGCCTCCACGCGCGTCGAATCTATCCAAAATCAGAGCGAATACATCACAATATGCCAATGGGACAATACCCAATCAAAAATAATCGAAAAATAGCGAAAATCATGAAATTAGCAAAACCCGAGCCCCGGACCCACTTCTCAAAAAATCAAAAAATTTAAATTAACGGATTCATTATCTCGCCACGAGTCTATACCTATAAAGATTACCAAAATCGGAGTCCAAATGACC
This sequence comes from Nicotiana glauca, assembly GCA_026770625.1. Taxonomy (NCBI): domain Eukaryota; kingdom Viridiplantae; phylum Streptophyta; class Magnoliopsida; order Solanales; family Solanaceae; genus Nicotiana; species Nicotiana glauca. The sequence continues at coordinate 16,807 of MU708781.1, read as the reverse complement.
CCTCGAATCCCCATTCTTAACTCTCTTAAGTTCAAGCCCTAACCTCCATTCTAACTCCTTAATTCCTTAGGTTTTCCGTCTAAATTCATGTAATAACACCTTAAATTGTGTTTTAAACTCAGAAATCCTTACCTCAAAGAAGTCCCTTGATTTCTCTCTTCCAACTCGCCCAAATTCTCCATGTCCGAAGTGAAAAAAATGAAATTCTTTAAAATTTCGCGAAAGAGAAATTAAATAGCACTGACCAATCATTTCTGCATCTGCGTCTCCTTAGCCGTATCTACGACTCTCGCTTCTACGGCCAATGCACCGCTTCTGCGGATATTTCTGCTTCTGCGGTTGAATTTCCGCACTTGCGCCTTCCCTTCTGCGGACAAAACTCCACGTTGGCGACTCCGCAGATGCGGTCAGCCACTCCGCACCTGCGATACCTGCCGCTCCTGTGACTCACATCTTGCTTGTGCGGTACCGCTTTTGAGGTCCCATTTCCGCAGAAGCTAAAATACTAGAAGTAGCTGCAAAAATCTTAAGTTCACAAACCAAAACTTTCCGTTAACCATCCGAAATCACCCCGAGGCCCCCGGACCTCAACCAAAAGCACCAACACCTCCTATAACATCATTCAAACTTGATCCAAGCATAAAAATACCTCAAACAACACTAAAACCATCATTTCTCATCGAATTTAAGCCTAAGTTCTTTAAAAACTTCCGAAATATGCATTCGATCAAAAACCTAACCAAATCACCTCCAAATGGTCTGAAATTTTGCACACACATCCCAAATCACCTAACGGAGCTATGCCACTCTCGGAATTCCATTCCGACCCTCGGATCAAAATCTCACCTATCAACCGGAATTCGCTAAAATACTAACTTCGTCAATTCAAGCCTAATTCTACATCAGACCTCCAAAATTACTTCCGATCACACTCCTAAGTCATAAATCATCCCTCGAAGATAACCGAATCATCGAAATTTATATCCGAACCCTCTAACACATAAGTCAACATCCGGTTGACTTTTTCAAAACAAACCTTCCTTAAAGAGACTAAGTGTCTCATTTTCTACTAAAACCAGTCCAAATCAACTCGTTCACACCCAACACTAGTAATGAAGCATAAAGAAGCAGAAAATGGGGGAAACAGAGCGGTAACCCATGAGACGACGGGTCGGGTCATCACAGTTTTACCTTGTTTTATATATATATATATATATATATATATATATATAACCAGTAAAAACCTGACCGATCTCATCATTACTCGATCGAGGTTAGGCTGGGCACTTGCTAGGTACCGCCGTGGTGTACTCATGCACTTTTTTATACATATTTTTCATGTGCAGATCCAAGTTCTTCTGTTCAGCCGTACTATACATGAGGCAAGGTGATCTAGAGACTTCGAGGTATATCTGCCACGACCGTAAACCTAGAAGTCCCTCTCTATTCTCCCTTCAGATATAGACTTCTTATATTGTTCTTCGTTTAGACTTCTTGTGTTAGAACACTATGTACTTCTTTAGCTTCTGATTCATGAGATTCTAATTTTTGGGAGTGCTATATTTCAGTTCGAGAGTGCTATTATTGTATATTTCGAGCGGCATTTTAAACTCTTATATTATATTTACCTGTTAGTTGGCTAGTTTTGTACCCTTAATCCATTTTTACACAAGTTGTTAGGCTTACCTAATCGTAGAGACTAGGTACCGTCACGACAGTTCACGGAGGGAGACATCGCAAATGCGACCTATCTGATCACAAATGCGAAACGACTTACCCAGCCCCCACCACTGCAAATGCAAACCTAGCAGACTACAGCCTATATCGCAATTGCGATCCAAAACATGCAAATGCGAGATTTGGTGCATCAAATCACACCAGCAATTTTCAAGGTCTTCCAAACATTATGAAACTCACCCTAGCCCTCGGGGCTCCAAACCAAATATCAACACAATTCTAAAAACGTAAAATGAAATTGCTCGCGGGATCAAATCATCAAAATAACATCTGAAATTATAAATTGGACCTCAAAACACATGAATGCAACATGAAACTCAAGAACTTCTAAAAATACAATTGCGTGTAAGATTCCTACTAAATCAACTCGGAATGATGCCAAACTTTGTAGACCAAATGAAATAATGGACTTATTTCATATCCCGAATTAGAAATCTAGCACGATAGCTATGAGGTCAACTTACTTTTAAACTTATCAAAATCCCAAGCCTTTAGATTTCCAACTTAGGCAAAACAACACAAATCAACCTACGGACCTCCGAATTCGATTTCGGGCATATGTCCAAGTCAGAAATCACGATACAAACCTATCAGAGACATCAAAATACCATTTTGGGGCCATTACCTCAAAAGTCAAGCCTCGATCAATATTTTTAACTTAACCTTCTAAAGTGAGAATCACTCATCCGAATTCATTTTGAAACATCCGAAATTCAAATTCGAACATGTGCGCAAGTCATAATACACAATATAAAGTCATTCAAGACCCCGAACCTCTTAACGGACCGCTGAAACCCAAAATAACCGATCGGGTTGTTATATATTAATTAAACAAATAACAAAATAATTACTTTGAGACACATATAATTGTTATAAACACTTATATTGTTATATTGCAATCAACAGTATTGTTAGAGATTTAAAAATGAATAGGGAAGAAGGTTTGAGTTGGATGGATTGATATGAGACTCCCCAACTGTCTTACCTTAATCTAAATTGACCTAAACAAACTAAGGAGATGGATTATAATAACCCCTCCATTGACTTAATTTAATTTATATTGCCTTCATTTGAATTAATTTACCGTAATTAAGGGGGACTGTATTGAAATGGAAAATTATAATTAAAATACTGATAGAGGAGTTTATCTCCTTTCTTGCTTTATAATTAAGAAATAAAAGACAAAAGGGGGTTCCTAATTTCTAGTTTCTACTACAAACATTTGGAGCAAGAAAAGAAAGATCAAGTGATAGAATACTCTAATCCTTACGGGCTCCTGCTATTAGTAATGGATTTTTACCTATGTGTAACTTAATTACAAGGTTACATATAATTTATCAGCTATATACAAATAAATTTTTAAAGTATCCTTCATTGATCCTTTTAATGTGAAAATCAAATTTCACAAATCTATTGCTTCCACAGATCTCTCTCCTCCTTTCTCTCTATTTTTGTTTTTTGTACCCGACTTCTTCTTCTTTAGATATCTGGGATTTGTTTCTTTTTTCTCATATCCTTTTTCTTTTGTTCTTCGTAGAATTCAGTAATATATTTAGTATCGTCACTTATAACCATCGAACCAGTCGTTTTCTGTTGCCCCACCAGCCATTGAAAGCCATCAAAAGTTTCAATACTTTGATTTTGAATTTGATTTTTTTCAAAATTATTATTTGTTTTGATTGGGTGTTGTTGCAAATGATCGAAAATATTCTTTGAAATTATATTTCAATTTTTAGGGTATTTGGTGAAGAGTAGAGTTGATTTTGGATGAATTTTCAGAGTGAAACTCGAAGATGTATTAAAGTTGTATTATATTTGTATGTAAATGTATTTAAGTTGTATTCTGTTGTAGTTATATTTTTTTAATTTAAATATTGTATGAAAGTTAAAAAATAATTATATAATATATGGATTATTGTATGAAATTTGTATTTAAGTTATGAATACTTTCTATATACAAAAAGTTACTAACAAGTATCAAAATTGCATTAAGAGAGAAAGTTTTGCTTGGAATGAAAGAGAAGAAGAAGAAAACAAACTACAAACAAAATATATACAAATCACATACAAAATACATACAAAAAAACTTTTTGTATAAAATTTGTATTAAATGTAATGACCCGATAGGTCATCTCATGTTTTAAAACCTAATTCCGTATTTCAAAGCTTTAAAAGCCTCATTTTAACCCTCCTTGATTTGCTGCGTAGTCCGGATGCATTTCCGGCAAGCTTTAATGTTAAAAACTGTGAAAAATATGAAATTTTTGCTTTGGAAATTATATAAGTTAACTTCAGTCAATATTTTGAGCGAACGGATCCGGATTCATATTTTGACGGTCCCAATGAGTCCGTATCATGATTTGGGATGTGGGCGTATGCCTGAAACTGAATTCGAAAGTCCTAGCCCGAGTTATCGGACTTTGTTGAAATTTGAAAGTTAAAGGCTTAATGAATTTGAAATGTTTGACCATAGTTGACTTTTTGGATATTTGGTCCATATTTTGGTTCCAGAATCCGATATAGGTGTAATACTATATTTATGACTTGTCTGTAAAATTTGGTGAGAAATGGAATTTGTTCGACGTAATTCGGACGTCCGGTTGTTAAAATAGAAGGTTAAAAGTTTTCTTGAAAATTTGATTTTATTTGGTGTTCAATATGTAGTTTTAAGTGTTATTTTGGCGGTCTGATCGTGCGAGCAAGTTCGTATAATATTTTTAGACTTGTGTGCACTTTTGGTTTAGAGCCCCGAGGGCTCGGGTGAGTTTCGAATAGGCTACGGAGTGAAACATGGACTTAGAACATTGTTGGTATGCTTCAATTTTGTTGCAGGCCTCAGACCTCGCAGTTGTGAGGTCAATCATCGCATTTGTGACCACTCATGGATTCGCATTTACGAGCTACTCATCGCATTTGCAAAGAGTAGCTGGGAAGGCTAGAGTTCGCATTTGCGAATAAAACTTTGCATATGCAAAGTGGGACGGGGGAGGCAATGATTGCAAATACAATCAAATCATCACATTTGCGGAGATCATGGTATGCATTTGCGAATATTTCTTTGCATTTGCGTGAAAAGTAGATCTCTAAAGGTGTTCGCATTTACGATGGACTCTTCGCATTCGCGGGGTTCGCATTTACGAATCCCACTTCGCAAATGAGACATCTACAACTGATCAGAATGGGACTTAGATAGGATTTTTGGTTCATTCTTCAAATTTTCAAACAAGAAAACTTTAGAGGCGACAAGGTCCCTAGAGAGGTGCTATGGAGATGTCTAGAGGCAAAGGCTGACGAGGAAGGTCAGGGCCCTACTGAGGTAAAATATAATAATAAATTAACAGTATAAAAAACCGGCAGTAATAATGAGCACAGCAGTGAGATAAGATAGGTCAGCAAGGCAATAACAACTACACAAAGAACAAAGTAAACACAGAATGTGTAGAGCTCAATACCAGTGATAACATTGAGGATCTCCCAGGATACTGTCTTGTAGTCCTTTTTCTCAACTGTCCAGTGGATCTCCCGGGATACCGTCCCGTAGTCCAACCATCAATATGCAGGGGGGTCCATCGGGAATCTAACCCGCAATCCCAAAGTAAAAGTGCAAGAGGATCTACCGGGAATCGAACCCGTAGTCCCAAAGTAAACAAACAAGGGGAAACTACCGGAATCCCACATCCGTAGTCCCAATATAAATGCGCAATCACAACCAGAAGATACACAAAAATAAAGTACAAAAGACAGGCAATAGGTAGTACTGTCCTAGCATGCTTCATGTAGTATAGTCAAGGTAACTTAAGCAATTAGGCAAGTTAAGTCGACTAAACATGCTTTCCTAATCTAGCACAGGTTATAATTGCAAGTAGAATAAAGCAAATATGAAAGGAACTCAATCTCAATATCTTAAGTAAAAACCTGATTTTCAACAATTGGCTCAAGTACGCCCGCGTCACCTCGCATACAAGGCACTCAAAATACCAAATAACAAATCCTTAGGGGAGAGGTCCCCTACACAAGGTTAGACAAGCCACTTACCTCGAACCGGCTCCAAAATCAACTCGAAATCACACGTTTGCCATGAGTATTCAACTCCAAATGGCCCAGATCTATTCAATTAAATTACATATCATAAATAACATCTCAAGCAACTGATTCTACTATTAAATTCAAAGACAAGACGCGAAATTAGGTAAAATAACCAAAATGCCCTTCAGGCCAATGTCTCGGAATCGAATAACTTTTACATTTTCAGAACCCTTGTACTTTTACAAGTCTAACCATATAACAATCTCCCAACTCATAGGTCAAACGCCCACTCAAAACTCAATAGTTTAGCCTATGAATTTTTACCTAATTTTTCCAAACGTTGATCATCAAATTCGAATTTAGTGAAGGATTTAACAACAAAATGATTAAATATAACTAGAAGAGATTAAAGAAATGTTACCCAATAATTTCCTCTTCAAAACCCTCTCAAAATCGCCCTTCCCCAAGCTCAATTTGATTTTTCTAACTTTTGAAAACTAACCCTCAAAATCTTTATATCTGAACAGTGGTTTCCGCTTCTGCGGTCCCGCTTATGCGGAAAATGAGTCGCTTCTGCGACTTTCACTAAAAGGCGAAGTACTTTGCGGTCTTTTACTGCACCTGTGGTTCCCACTTCTGCGGGTACTTACCGCTTCTGCGGTTTCTCTCAAATAACTCATGGCCGCATCTACGATAAAAGTCTCGCAGGTGCGTAACCGCATCTGTGGTTAATCTTCTGCACCTGCGGAAAAGCTGAGGGAGCCCAAATTCTGCTCCTGCGATAGAATGGCTACTTCTGCGGCTCCGCTTCTGCGGTTCCCAAGGCATAGAAGCGAAAATATAGAAGAGAAGAATCAGCTGCTGCAACACTTCAAAATTTTTCCCGTTAACCGTCCGAAATCATCCCGAGGCCCCCGGGACCTTAACCAAAAGCACCAATAACACCTAATACCTCATTCAAACTTGTACCAATCCTTAAACCACCTAAAACAACGTTGGAAACTCGATTAATTCAAGGATTTGAGCCTAAGAACTTCAAATTTTATCAAAATACACTTTCGATCAAAAACCCAACCAAAACACGTCCGAATGACCTGAAATTTTGCACACACATCCCAAATGACATGACGGAGCTACTGCAACTTCCGGAATTCCATTCCGACCTTCGGATCAAAAACTCACTATCGGACCGGAAACTTCAAAAATTCAAACTTCGGCATTTTAAGCCTAAATGAGCTACGGACTTCCAAAATGCATTTTGAACACGCTCCTAATCTCGAAATCACCTAACGAAGCTAATGGAACCATCAGATTTCCATTCTGAGGTTGTCTTCACACTGTTGTGACTATGGACCATTGTTCAACACTTAAGCTCTCATTTAGGGACTAAGTGTCTCAAAACTCTCCGAAACCCAACACCAAACGTCCCAGCAACCCAAAATAGCCGAAATGAACTTAGGAAAAGTAGTTAATAGGGGATCGGAGCATTAATTCTTAAGATGACTCGCCGGGTCGTCACATCCTCCTACACTTAAACATTCGTTCGTCTTCGAACGAGCATAGAGAATATACCTGAAGTAGTGAAAAGATGAGGGTAACTGCTGCGTATATCCTGCTCGGTCTCCCAAGTCACCTCCTCGGCTGGCTGACCCCGCCACTAAACCTTCACTGAAGCTATGTTCTTTGACCTCAACTTTCCTATCTGCTTGTCCAATATAGCCACTGGCTCCTCAACATAGGATAGATCCCTATCCAACTGGACTGAACTGAAATCCAACACGTGCGACGGGTCACTGTGATACCTCCATGGCATCGAAACATGAAATACCTGATGAACTCCGACCAAACTGGGAGGTAAGGCAAGCTTATAGGCAACCTCCCCAACTCGCCTCAAGATCTCAAAGGGGCCAATAAACCTCGGACTCAACTTTCCTTTCTTCCTGAACCTCATGACACCTTTCATAGGTGAAACCCAAAGAAGAACCTGCTCACAAACCATATATGAACCATCACGGACCTTCCTGTCCGCGTAGCTCTTCTGTCTGGACTGGGATGTACGGAGTCTATTCTGAATCATCTTAACCTTCTCAAATGCGTCCTGAACCAACTCTGTGCCCAATAGCCTGGCCTCACCCGGCTCAAACCAACCCACCAGAGATCTAAACCTCCTACCATATAAAGCCTCATACGGCGCCATCTGAATGCTGGACTGATAACTGTTGTTATAAGCAAGCTCCGCCAATGGTAAGAAATGATCCTAAGACCCTCAAACTCAATCACACATGTACGGAGCATATCCTCAAGAATCTAAATAGTGCGGTCCGACTGTCCGTCCATCTGGGGTGAAATGCTGTGCTCAACTCCACCCGAGTGCCTAACTTCTATTGCACGGCTCTCCAGAACTGTAATGTAAACTGAGTACCTCTGTCTGAAATGATAGAAACTACGGACGATCTCTCAGATATAAATCTCCGCCCACCGCTCCGCTCCAATGAATAAGTGGTACACACAGGAATGAAATGAGCGGACTTGGTCAACCGATCCACAATAACCCAAATGGCATCAAACTTCTTTAAGGTCCGTGGGAGTCCAGATACAAAGTCCATGGTGATGCGCTCCCATTTCCACTCTGGAATCTCTATCTGCTGAAGCAACCCACCCGGAAGCTGGTGCTCATACTTCACCTGCTGGCAGTTGAGGTATCTAGACACATAACCAACTATATCTTACTTCATCCACCTCCAATAATAGTGCTGGCTCAAGTCCTGATACATATTTGCGGCACCCGGATGGATGGAATACCGCGAGCTATGGGCCTCTGCTAGAATCAACTCTCGAAGACCATCAACATTGGGCACACAAATCCGACCCTGCATCCTCAATACCCCGTCGTCACCGATGGTCACATCTCCACGCTGAACCTTGTCCTTAAGGACAAGCAAATGAGTGTCTTCATACTGCTGCTCCCTGATACGATCAAATAAGGAAGACCGGAAAACCACACAAGCTAGAACCCAACTGAGTTCCGAAAGATCCGATCTCACAAATTGGCTGGCTAAGGCCTGAACATCCATTTCCATAAGCCTCTATAAAGTTGGTAAGTATTCCAAACTCCCCAAACTCTCTGCCCGGTGACTCAAGGCATCGGCCACCATATTGGCCTTGCTCGGGTGATAAAGAATAGTGATATCATAATCCTTCAGCAACTCTAACCACCTCCTTTGATGCATATCTAGATCCTTTTCTTGAGTAAGTGCTGCAAGCTTTGATGGTCAGTATAGATCTCACAAGGCACACCGTACAAATAATGATGCCAGATCTTCAAGGCATGAACAATGGCAGCTAACTCAAGGTAGTGGACAGGGTAATTCTTTTCATGTATCTTCAACTGCCTGGATACGTAGGCAATCACCCTACCGTCCTGCATCAACACCACTCCAAGGCCAACTCTCGAGGCATCATAATAAACAGTATAAGACCCCGAACCGGTAGGCAACATCACAATTGGGGCTATAGTCAAATCTGTCTTGAGCTTCTGAAAGCTCGCCTCACACTCCTCTGTCCACTGAAATGGGGCACCTTCTGGGTCAATCTAGTCATAGGGGCTGCAATCGATGAAAATACCTCCACAAAATGACGGTAGTAGCTCGCCAAACCAAGGAAACCATGAATCTCTGTAGCTGAGGACGGCCTCGGGCAACTCTGTATGGCCTCTATCTTCCTCGGATCCACCTGAATACCCTCACTCAAAATCACTTGGCCTAAGAATGCCACAAAACTCAGCCAAAACTCACATTTTGAGAACTTTGCATATAACTTCTTCTCCCTCAAGGTCTGAAGCACGGTCCTTAGGTGCTGCTTATGATCTTCCCGACTCCAGGAATATACCAGAATATCATCAATAAGAACAATAACGAACAAGTCAAGATATGGTCTGAACATACTGTGCATCAAATGCATGAAAGCTGATGGGGCATTGGTCAGCCCAAATGACATAACAAGGGACTCGTAATGAACATACCTAGTCCTGAAGGTAGTTTTTGGGATATCTGGCTCCCGAATCTCAATTGATGGTAACTTGAGCGCAAGTCAATCTTAGAAAACACTTGTGCACCCTGAAGCTGGTCAAACAGATCATCAAGACGAGGCAAAGGATAACAGTTCTTCACTGTAACCTTGTTCAGCTAGCGATAATCAATTAACATACGCATAGAACCGTCCTTCTTCTTCACGAACAAAATAGGAGCACCCCACGGCGAAACACTGGGTCGAATAAAACCGTTACCAAGCAATTCCTGTAACTGATCCTTCAACTTCTTCAACTTAGGAGAAGCCATACGATACAGAGGGATGGAAATGGGATAAGTGCCTGGCAACAGATCAATTCCAAAATCAGTATCTCTATTGGGCCGCATGCCCGGTAGATCAGCTGGAAACACATCGGGATAATCCCGTACCACTGGAACCTAATCAATAGAAGGGGTACCAGCACTGACATCTCTCATATAAGCTAAATATGCGGCACACCCCTTCTGAACCATGCGCTGAGCTTTAAAAAAAGAGATAACTCTACTGGGAGTGTGCTCTAAAGTACCACTCCACTCAATACATGGAATACCTGGCATAGCCAACGTCACGGTCTTGACGTGACAATCAAGAATAGAAAAATAGGGCGACAACCAGTCCATGCCCAATATAATGTCAAAATCAACCATACCGAGTAATAATAAATCCACTATGGTCTCAAAACCACGAATAGTAACCAAACATGATCGATAAACGCGGTCTACAACAAGAGAATCCCTCACATGAGTGTCGACACCCCCTTTTTCCCTAAAGAGCGAAATCGGGTTCACGACATTTGGGAGGAAAACTCTTTTCCCACTTTGGGAATTGGGTTTTGAGAGTTTGGAAAGTCGCCACCTAATGATCAAAGTGCATTAGGACACTTTAAAAGAAATAAAGATAGAAAACCAGAGTTCGAGTAAGGGCTTGAAATTATCTCGATGGGAAGGTGTTAAGCACCCCTCAAGATCCACTAGTGTGGTTCCCAGCCATGCTACAATTGTGACTTTAAATGCAAGTAAACAAATAAACAAACAAGCATTGCAAACATTGGAAATGGTTACAAATAAGAATGTGAAAAGGATTTAGAAGTGCTGAAATTTGGAAGGAAATAGTTTTTGTGATTAAAGAAGAGATACAAGTAAAGGAAAGGGGTTAAATAATTGGTATAAGTATCTTGAAAGAAGTACAAGGAGCAGAAGATGAAGACTGGACAGCTTTTAAAAAATTCTGAAAAATTATTAAACTAATAAAGGGGAAAGGGGGGTCCAAGGTTTATACATTACATGGATCATTCTCACAACACCGGCACCTGATTGTGCACATAGTGTTATTGTGTAATTATCATCTACATGTCTACCCTTCCCACCCCATTAAGGTATTAGAGCGCGGAATGGTATCGTTTGCCTATTGCATGCTACTACCCGTCCCAAACTATCAGTCCTGGGGTATTAGGACTTCTAACCGTAAAAGGGAAGAACGGGGTGGGGCCTTTATGGAGTTTAAAGGACAAAAATTCTAATCGACATTCAAAAAAAAGCAAGTAACAAGAAGGGGGAATGAACAAACAAACAGGCAAGGCTCACATAAACCCCATAAATCAGATAACATATAGTTTGGCATGTCTTTACATATACTGGTTTGGTCTTTAAAAATTAAAAAGTTAATCAGTGAGCGGATTGGTTTAGTACATACGTTTAGACAGAAAGTCTGCATTAGGCAACTTGGATCCTATTGTCAGGAATTAAAGTATTTTTAACGATTTATTTAGAAAGTACTGATTTCAGAAAAGAAATGAATGGACTAATGCAGAAGAGTTAAAGGAGAAAATAAAGACTGTTTGAGTAAAACACAGGAGAGTTGTGAAAGAGTTCCAGAAAGTGAGAATATTTTAAGGGAAAGACGAGTTACAGGACTGTTTTTGAAAGACAGTTTCAGGGACCAAGTAAAACCTTTAGGGAGAAGATTAAAAAGAACTGTTTCTGAAGAAGCATGCAGATTTGAGGAGTAAAAAAACATATTGGTTTATGAGAATTTTATTGAAAGCATGACATTAAAATGTTAAAGACCGGTTGACAGAACGTTATTTCTTAAAATGAATCAGGCGAGTTTGAGACAAATTCCTATAGGCATGATATATGTATTTGATCTTAAGACCTGTTGTTGAACCGATGAAAGAGTGATTGTTTGATTACCCTACGGTTTGCCTAATGCATATGCACTTCCTATAGGCATGGTTTCTATATGCAACTGATTACATGAATATCAAGTCATGTAGGCAGGATTTCTAATGACTTGCAATATGATTAAGCGTTAAAACCTATAGGCATGGCATCTAGGTGACTGAATTAAAACGTTAAACAGACCGATAGGCAGGATGTCTAGTAAGGAAATTAAAGTCCTAAAGACATGATATCTACCCTTTTATTGAAGCAAAAAATTAAACCCCTCCCATACACTTTTTACTATATTCCCCAAGTTCATACAAAGATTATTACAAATCAAACTGGAAATTAAAGATACATCAAAAGCTAACAGCTGGATCCAAGCAGCTAATTCAATCTTGATGTCCAACAACATGTGTTTAACCAATTCCGGGATCCAGATTTCCAAAGCCTTCTCTTATCCAAAGTATTTCAGAGTTCCAAGGAGCCTCAAGGGCTCCAGGCAGTGCTTATACTCTGGATAACAATTAGAACAGAATAGTGCAGTGTGGAATAGCCAGC
>MU708780.1:194177-219437 GCA_026770625.1 Nicotiana glauca | reverse complement strand
AAACCCTAGATTCTGGGGGTTTTCCGAGTTTTGTGTGTGATTGTCTGCTGCCTGTCTAATTTCAAAACCCTAACTGTCTAAACTCCTTTCGTGCTTCTGATTTCTTGCTAAGGTCTGCGAGAACTTTTAATTCCATTTATGGATATGTTCTTCTGCTCTTTGATTACATGAATACTCAGTTTAATTTAGCCTCACATGTTTAAGTTTGTGCATCTCTTTATAGTTAGACTTCCCCTTTCAAAATAACCTTAATTTTGGGGGGATGATTTCCTATGAATCTATTTTGATTCTTTCTTTGACTGATTTGGACCTATTTTTCTGACTGAATTCAGTGCTGAGTTTGAATTCATAACTCCTTGATTTAGNAGAAACCATGCCTATAGGATTTCAATATTGCAAATCACTTAGAAATCATGCCTATAGGATTTCAATATTGCAAATCCCTTAGAAGTCATTCCTACAGGATTTTAATTTTGCATACCACTTAGAAACCATGCCTATAGGATTTCAATATTGCAAATCACTTAGAAATCATGCCTATAGGATTTCAATATTGCAAATCACTTAGAAATCATGCCTATAGGATTTTGATATTGCAAATCATTTAGAAATGATGCCTATAGGATTTTGTATTGCAAGCATAATAGAGGTCATGTCATAGGAACTGCATATGCATTAGGCAAACTGTAGGATAATTACTTTCATCTTTTATCAATGCTTTAAGAACCCCCTCCCCCACCCTTTTTTTTGGAAAACAAAAATCGAAACGTAGATGTCATGCCTATGGGATTAATTGCAACTCGTCTGATCTGTTTAAATAACAGCAGTTTTGTCAATTGGTTCTTAACGTTTTAAGCAATGTTTTCAACAAAAACTCTTTTTTTGTAAACCATGTGTGCTTTCAAACTCTGCAAATCTGCATTCTTTTCTATGAAAAGTTTCTTTTTTTTTCCTTAAATAGTTCTGCTTAAGCATTTTAATCAGTCTCTGAAACTGCCTTCAAAACAGTCCTGCAACCAACTTTTCTTTCTCAAAATACTCCTGCCTTCGAAATTCTTGCATAACTCGCTGCATTTTCACTCAAACAGTCTGATGCTTTCAAAATCTGTTGATAAAATTACTGCAATCTGTACTTTCCTTTAAAGCTCTTCTGCGTCTGACTACTTTTTCTAAAAACTAGTATCTTCTAAATCATTCGCTCAAGGTATTTTGATTTCTAACAAACCGGACCCGAGGCGCCCAAATTAGACTTAGTATCCAACGCTATGTGTTAAACTAATCTGTCCATTATCAGTTTTAATCTTAAGACCAAATCAGTAATTACAAGTCATGCTAAACTAGTTCCTGTATGGCTTAAGGGGTTTTTATGTGCAGCCTTTGTATGTCTGTTTACTCCCCTTATGTGCTATTTATTTTGATTGATGCCTTAGAATTTTTACCTTTAAACTCCATATATGCCCTCATCCCCTTTCCTTCCCCTTTTAGGATTAGAAGTCCTAAATACCCCGGGACTAATAGGTTGGGACGGGTACTAGCATGCAATAAGAAAACGAAACCAATCGCGCTTANGGATATTGCACCAACATGATCCATATTATATTTAAACCTAGGACCTTCTCCCTTTATTCATATGGTATGATGTTTTTTTATTTTACATTTTCTTTCCAAAACGCATTTGCATCTTTTCTCTCTTTCCTTTCAAAACTTTTAACTTATTTGTATTCCCTATATGCAAACCTTGTTTGTTTACTCTTACTCTTCTTAAAGTCACAACTAAGCATGGCCGGGAACCACACTAGTGGATCTTGAGGGGTGCCTAACACCTTCCCCTCGAGATAATCTCAAGCCCTTACCCGAACTTTGATTTTCCTTCAAATCCTTTCTTTTCTCTAAAAAAGTGTCCTAATGCACTATAATCATTAGGTGGCGATTCTTCAAATTCCATAACCCGGTTCCTCAAAAAGGAATAAGAGTTATTTTGTCCATAATGTCGTAAACCCGATTCTGCCTTGGGTGAAAAAGGAGGGCGTCGACATCAACATGGTATCAGAGCGAGGGATATAGAGTGGGATTTGCTCTATCCTCTGATGTTACCCCCATTCAATTTCACCGGAATTGTAATCTTCCGGAACGGTTTGGATTTTTTTTGATACTTTGGTGCATTTTATGAGCAATATCCTTAAGGATAATTATTTCGTGTTTCTTCCAGTGATTTTCTGTGAAATTTTGTATTTTTACAAGTTTCTCGTGGATCTAGGGTTTCTTGTTGGTGAAGATGGTATTTTACGACCCTTTTCTTTGAAGGCAGCACCTCTCCAGTTGCGACGAGGATCGGATTCAAATTTGTCATGCCCCAACCTTAGGAGGCGCGACCGGCGCTCGATCGGGTGAACCCAACCAAGCAAGCCTTAACACACACCTCCAACCTACTCTTTATTAATAAGATAACCATGTTTCCCTTTTTATTTAGGCACATATTCAACAATGATAGTTCATTCCATATTACAAGCTTAATTTGTAGTTTAAGTTAGTTTCCGGAATTTCCATAAGGTTACAATTTATATAAAGCAGGAGTTTCATAATTACAACATAGCTTATGAGCCCCCACAACACCCATACGTGAACCACACATATGACTACGGAGCCTCTAAGGATACAAAAGATGAGTACGACAATGTCGGCAACAAGGCCCCGGCTATACCTCAAAATGGAAGTCCACAACAACAACAAAAATATACAATACAATCATTTGAAGGAAGAAGGGGCTCACCAAGTCTTGAAGGAGTAGGAATCCACTACGCGCGATCGGCACTATCCGCAATGAAGCCACCTACATTCATTTAAAAATGTAGTGCCCCGGCAAAAGCGACGTTAGTACCATAGAATAGTACTAGTATGTATAACTAAACACCATTTTACTAGAAAGAACTATCAAGCAATAACCAAGAAATCACAAGAGTAAATCAAAGGTTTGAACCGGAAACCACTTCATCACATATATATAAGCCACATAATCTTGCATAAAATTTCCATAATTTAATTTGGGGTGTTTCTTTCATATACTCATCATTGTTCTCAACACCACCGCTATCTTAAGATGAGTCCGATCTCGACCCGATCGGCTAGGTCGCCTCATTTGAGACATATACTTCCATCACCATTTCATTTCCCTTTTTCGGGTTTCAATATTTGCACATCACTACCACGTGTGCGGCATGGTGTCCGATCACGACCCGACCTACTAGGCCACCTTACCTAGGCATTGTTCCTTTCCCATTATTCGTCTTATTTGCATCTTTATTTCACATATATCGTATCCATTCATTGGCTCTTAGGGCCAAAATTATCACATCCTTTCCATTTTCAATGTCCATCTAGCAATTTGTGATCATAGGCACATACAGAAGCAACTCAAGTGGCAAACACGCGTATGATTTCACATGGTTAGCACGAAAAATATTAGTTTTAATCTTGGCTTATAGCCCAGGCATGTCAACACATGATTTGCATTCTTCACACATCTTTAAATATCAAGGATTATTTATTACACACGTTAAGGCACATTCTTCATGTTGATTTATATATATATATATATATATATATATATATATAAAAAATTGCAAACCAATTCATAGGAAATGAAAATAGGTACATCACCAAGTTCTAGTCTTACTACATTTGCGTAAACATCAATGGAGCTCAATTTATAATAAAAGGGGGTTTTAGCCATACATACCTCAATATCGCTTTCCTTAATCCTTATAAAATTCTGAAACTCTTAGCACTTCGATCTATTGTATAAGAATTACAAATTGAACCGAGAATTAGAGACGAGATTGAAATTCTAGCTTGGTTCGAGCATATCATCAAACACTAAAGGTGCATTGTGATCTTAGGCCCTTTTTGTGAGGAATTTCTATCATTTATACCCCTAATTGCCTTCTTTTTTTAGTTTTCTACCTTCCAATATCCTATGGTGTGATATGCATGCAGAGAATTTCATTCTTATACTCATGAATTGCTTCTCTACTGACCCCATGTAGCTAAGTGTATAAGTAAGAGAGCTGAGGTGATGAATCTT
Organism: Nicotiana glauca; assembly: GCA_026770625.1. NCBI lineage: Eukaryota > Viridiplantae > Streptophyta > Magnoliopsida > Solanales > Solanaceae > Nicotiana > Nicotiana glauca. The sequence continues at coordinate 215,356 of MU708780.1, read as the reverse complement.
ACCTCTTGGGAATGAAAATTTAGGTGTCTTCACTTGATTGTCTTCAATGTTTTAGCAAGGCTCAAGGAGAATTTGATAGGAGACACTTTTCCTCTCTAAAACCCCCTCTCTCTCTCTCTAAAAGTCTAAGAAGATATGCTTAAAATGAGCTATAATATCGAATATATCGATATGGGGTCGGGTTTGAAAATTAGAAAAATTGGAGCCCCGAGTCAGGTATGCAATCACATTTGTAATCGCAAAGTGTAAATGCGGTCCACAAAATGGACTACGAAAGTGCTCCAAAAATCTGGTCCTTCTGTCTGGGTTTGCGGCAGAAATGCAGCCCGCATACCCGTTCTCCGATCGCATAATGCACCGCATAACTTCCATTTACAAAATTCCAAGATGATTATGTGACGAATATGCGGTCCGCATATCAGTTATGCGATCGCATAATGGACCACATTTTGACCTCAAATTTAACTAACACACTGACTCACTTTGTGATAGAAATGCGGTCCGCATACTTGATTTGCGACCGCATTCTAGACCGCATAATAGCATTTTTCTGGAAAACTTTAATTTTTTATTTTTAAATGCTTAGATCAGTACAAAGGGTCCGAACCGCGGCTCGCAGGCTCACCACGAAGAATTTTACACATTCCTATCACATATTCGTAAGTTGGCACTACGAGCTTTTAAGTTTCGAGTACAAGTTTTCACGGGGCCTTACATCCTCACCCACTTAAAATTATTCGTCCTCGAATGAGGATCAAGGGTCACTTATTAGGAGTTCTTTATGCAATCTTCTGCCTTTTACAACCTAAAACTTGTTGATAGTTTCCAAATTTGGCTAAGTCCCTAAATTTCTAAAAATTTGGCCATAGTTTTCTTTGTATCTAGGTCTATCCACATGTCAGAGAGCCCCAGAATCATATCCTAATAAGCATATACATGTTTCTTAACATAACATGACTTGTACTGTACAACACCTACCATGGCCACATAGGCAACATATATAACCAAAATCGTACAATTTTTATTGATTAAATTACAAGATAAAAGTTTGTAGGAATCAAATGTATAAAAGCTATTACATGAATATTCAAACAAATACGGGTACTTCTTTTTCATTTCATCCTCGGCTTCCCAAGTGGCTTCCTCAACTTGCTGATTCCGCCATAAGACTTTCACGGATGTAATTTCCTTATTTTGCAATTTCTGAACTTACCTATCAAGAATGGCAACTGGAACTTCTTCATACGACAGTTCTTCATTGACTTCAATAGTCTCAACTAGACAACAGTGGAAAGGTCTCCCACTACCTTCCTCAACATAGACACATAAAAGACTGGATGTACCAAAGACATTTCGGGTGGCAGATCGAGCTTGTATACCACCTGATCAATTCTTTGAATAACTTTGTATGGTCCGACATACCTCGGACTTAACTTTCCCTTTTTCCCAAACCGCATGATACCCTTCATAGGTAAAACCTTCAAAAATGCCCAATTATCTTCCGTGAACTCCAAATCTCTGCGACGAACATCCGAGTAAGACTTTTGGCGACTTTGAGCAGTTTTCAACCTTTCCTTTATAATCTTGACCTTTTCCATGGCCTGATGCATAAGGTCCGGCCCTATCAATTCTGCTTCTCCCACCTCGAACCACCTAATGGGAGACTTGCATCTCCTACCATACAATGCCTCAAATGGTGCCATCTGGATGCTAGCATGGAAGCTGTTGTTGTAGGCAAATTCTATGAGTGGAAAATGGTCATCCAAGCTACCTTTGAAATAAAGAGTACAAGCATGCAACATATCCTCAAGTGTCTGAATTGTCCGCTCTGCTTGCCTATCTGTTTGAGGGTGAAAAGCTGTGCTAAGATTTACCTGCGTACCCAAACCTTGTTGAAACTTCTTCCAAAAGTTCGCTTTTAATTGAGCCCCTCGATCTGATATGATTGAGACTGGTGTGCCATGTAACCTGAATATTTCCTTGATATACAACAGAGCATACTGTTCTGCTGTGTCGGTAGCTTTAACTGGCAAGAAGTGCGTAGATTTCGTGAGTCGATCCACAATTATCCAAATTGAGTCAAACTTGGGCGGAGTGCGCGACAACCCAATCACAAAGTCCATGTTAATCATTTCCCATTTTCACATTGGAATTTCTATACTTTGAGCCAATCCACCGGGCCGTTGATGTTCGGCCTTCACTTGTTGACAATTCGGATATTTTGCCGCAAAGTCCGCCACATACCTCTTCATGTTGTTACACTAATAAATCTCTTTGAGATCATGACACATCTTCGTAGAACCCGGGTGCACGAAATACCTGGATGTGTGAGCTTCTTCCATGATCCTTTCCCGAACACCGTCGATATTTGGAACACATAGGTGGTCTTGGTACCGTAGAGCACCATCATTCATGCCTAAGGAAAAAGTTGTGGTCTTATGACTATGAATCCCTTCCCTTAGTTGTGTTAGCAATAGATCACTGAATTGCTTTTCTTTCACCTCCGACACAATCGACGATTCGACTCTATTTTGCACAATCACTCCTCCTTCACTAGAACCCGCCAAGCGAACTCCCAAATTAGCCAGCTGATGAACCTCCCTTGCCAATAGTCTCTGGTTTGCCTCCATATGAGCTAAGCTCCCTATAGACTTCCGACTAAGAGCATCTGCTACAACATTAGCCTTTCCTGGGTGATAGAGAATGTCGATGTCGTAGTCCTTAAGTAACTCTAACCGTCTTCTCTGTCTCAAATTCAACTCCTTCTGCTTGAAAATATATTGGAGGCTCTTGTGGTCCGTGAATACATCCATGTGGGCCCTGTATAGATAATGTCGCCAAATTTTTAGAGCAAATACCACTGCCGCCAATTCTAAGTCATGAGTTGGGTAATTCTTTTCATGATTTTTGAGCTTCCTGGAAGCATAAGATATAACCTTTCCATGTTGCATTAACACACACCCAAGCCCGATTCTCGAAGCATCGCAATACACAACACCTCTGTGCCCTCTGGCAGGGCTAAAACTGGTGCTGTTGTCAATATCGATTTCAATTCTTGGAAACTCTTTTCACAAGCATCGGACCATTGGAATTTAACTGCTTTCTGCGTTAATTTAGTCAATGGAGAGGCAAGAGTAGAAAATCCCTCCACAAATCTTCTGTAGTACCCAGTCAAACCCAAAAAACTGCAAATCTCCGATAGAGTGGTAGGTGTAGGCCAATTCTTTATTGCTGCTATCTTTTGAGGATCAACCATAATTCCTTCCCTGGAAATGACATGACCCAAGAATGCGACAGATTTTAGCCAAAATTCACATTTTGAAAATTTTGCATACAATTGATGTTGCTGAAGAGTCTGCAAAACTGCCCTGAGATGGTCAGTGTGGTCCTCCCGACTTGGAGAATATACTAGAATGTCGTCAGTGAACACTATCATAAAGGAGTCTAGAAAGGGCTTGAAGACTCGATTCATAAGATCCATGAAAGCTGCGGGACATTAGTTAACCCAAAAGACATCACCATAAACTCAAAGTGCCCATACCGAGTTCTGAAAGCTATTTTTGGAATATCCCGCTCCCTTATTTTCAATTGATGATACCCGGACCGCAAATCAATATTTGAGAAGCACGTAGCACCTTGCAATTGATCATACAAGTCATCTATTCTTGGTAGAGGATATTTGTTTTTGATTGTGACCTTGTTGAGTTGCCGATAGTCAATACACATCCGCAGCGATCTATCTTTCTTCCTTACAAACAAGACCGGTGCGCCCCATGGAGACACACTCGTCCGGATGAAACCCTTCTCTAACAAATCCTTCAATTGATCTTTTAGCTCTTTCATTTCTGTCGGTGCCATTCTGTAAGGAGGAATTGATATAGGTTGCGTGCCTGACATCACATCGATCCCAAAATCAATCTCCCTGTCTGGTGGAATCCCAGGGAGCTCATCTGGAAAGACATCCGAGAATTCATTCACAACTGGTACATATTCAAGGGTAGGTGTCTTGGCATTGGTGTCTGCAACCCGAACGAAATGATAAATACACCCCTTCTTGATCATCTTTGCGGCCTTAAGGTAGGAAATAAACCGACCTCTAGGCACTACATTATCTCCCTTTCATTCAATAACGGGCTCATCAGGGAATCCAATCCTAATAGTTTTAGTCCGACAATCAAGCTTGGCAAAGCATGAATAAAGCCAATCCCTCCTCATTATTACATCAAAGTTGACCATTCCTAACTCAACAAGATCGGTCGTGGTATCCCTACCCCGCACCGTGACAATACACCCTCTATAGACTCGAGCAACCAAAATTTACTCACCCACCAAGGTATCTACTGAGAATGGTTCATGAAGTTGTTCTGGTTTTATCCCGAATTCCATAGCAACAAAAGGGGTAACGTAGGATAGGGTGGAACCGGGATCAATAAGTGCATACACATTATGAGATTTGACAGTCAGAATACCTGTAACAACATCTGGAGAAGCCTCTGTAGTCTGGCGACCACTCATAGCATAGAACCGGCTGGGTCCTCCTGAACTCTGCGCACCACCCCTAGTTGCACCACGCCCTGCGGGTGCTGGGGAACCTCGAGCTGGAGAAGGGGTTGAAGATGTAGTAGCTGCTGGACTGGAAGGCTTGGATGAGTTTGCTTCAATCAATGTGAACTCCCCAAATAGACGTACTTCTAGTGGGAATGCTGGGTCCGAAGAAGAACAACGAGTGTATCGGTTTCTTATGGGTCTCAATAAAGTCTATGTCAAAGTTAGGAGTAATATTCTCATGATAAAGACTCTTCCCTCAATGGATATTGTTTACATTATTCACCTAAGTGATGAGAAACAAAGACAAGTATCTGCAACTTCTCAATTCTCTTCAGACTCTGCTTCCTTCCATGCTGGTCCTGCCAAGGTAGTCTTTGATTCTTATAAATCTACCATCTGCTATCATTCATATGGGTTGCATGCGCTTTTGAAAGACTAGTATTTCAAAATATGTTAAGCATAATATTGGATAGTTTGAAAATGGAATTGCTTATTTAGTATTAAAGATCGATTATAATACCCACGTGCTGGTCGAAAAAGCGATATGAAGGTAAGAATCTATATTTGTCTATATATGTTATATTAATTAAGAATCTATATTTGTTTATATATGTTATATTAATTAAAAGCATGAAACCCCTATTTGAAGTATCGTTCACCTGTTTTACCCTTTAAATAAAGATTTCACACTAGATAAAGTAATTATCTAACTATAGAAAAGTATTTAATTTATTTTCTAATATTTAGAACTTCAAAATTAACAAGATTTTGTATATTAAATCTTTCCTAATTTAAATTATATAATATAACAGACCTGTAAAGAAAAGCAAAGATATTTTTAACCGATTACTTCAAATTCAAACTATGACGATTTTCACTAGAGGACCTTTTGAATTAAGTTCTTAGGCTATTATAAGAATACTAGTTTCTATATACGTGTGTTGCACGTAAATTTTCTGATAATTAAATAAAAAATAAACCAATTAAATTTATTAAGAAATAATATAAAGGAAGAAAGGATCATTTTTGACAAGCAAGACATCATTGAATATTGGACCGATTCTTGCTCTCATATTCTTTTTGTTTGCTGAATTTATTTCATTTTGAATGCCATTAGTATAAGTTCACCGAACGTACATTTGCGGTCTATATCCTCATCTGTTTTCGAATAATATCGCCTCACATATCCTTACATAGTTACCTTATAGTAACCGATATTGATGTTTTATATCTCTAAAGCTAATTTTTTTCAAATGTGTGATACTAGTGCATATGTGCTTCTGTCACGATCCGGACTTCCCACCCTCCGGAGTCATGATAGCGCCTACTAGTGAGAGCTAGACAAGCCAATTAATCCAATTGTTTAACCATTTTCATTTTTAAACCCTTAACAATTCCAAAACAACATCACAAAAGCAGCGGAAATAATAATAACAAAAGCAATGCGGAAGACGAAATTTATGATTTAGATTAATACAAACTGCAGAAGTCTAAGTACAACTATACCCAAAATTTGGTGTCACAATGTCACGGATTATCTATGAATATAACAAATAAAGTCTGAATAGAAATACTTGAATCTGTCTCTGAATAAGTAAAAACAGAAAGGAAATGATAGAAGGAGACGCCAGGTCCGCGGACGCTTGCAGGGCTACCTCGGGTCGCCTAATGAACTGGAAGCAGCAACCTCACTACGGTCCAAAAGCTACAGCACCGGGATCTTCACACAGTGCAGAGTGTAGTATCAGCACAACCAACCTCATATGCTGGTAAGTGCCTAGCCTAACCTCGGCGAAGTAGTGATGCGGCTAGGACAAGACTACCGAATAAACATGTGCACTAAAATCATATACAGCGCGAAAAAAAAGGCAGAAATGTACAGGTAAAGATAGGAGGGGGAAAACATGCTGCGGGGAAATCAAATAACAATAGAAAACCAATAAATAATCGTAAAGAACACTATAACTCAATTATCAACAATAATCAGGAAATCAAAGACAAGTGCACAGCATAACCCTTCGTGCTTTTACTCTCGTCCTCACTATAAGAATCAATATACTCGGCACGACATCACCCTTCGTACTTTTACCTCACATAATCATGGCACAGAATGATCCTTCGTGCATTAAGACTCATATCATGGCATGGAATTGTACATCTTGCGGCATGACATCACCTTTCGTGCTTTAACCTTATAATATCGGCACAACATCACCCTTCGTGCATTAACACTCTCTCATAAATATCATGCACGACATCACCCTTCGTGCTTTAACACTCTTCCTTATCCAATCAAAAATTACAAAGTAATACGAGCAAGGAAATCAATAAAATCACAACAAAATCCCGGCAAGGGAACAATATCATAACAATAATATCCCGACAAGGAAAGCAATATCAAAGGCACTAACGTCCCAACAAGGGAGATAATATCAAAAGCAATAACATCCCGGCAAGGAAGATAATTTCGTAAACCTCTTCTCTTTTACACAATTACTTCACAACTCAATTACTTGAGCCAACGTTCTACAATGTTCAATTATCAATGATACTTCCACAATTCAATTCACAACTTGAGCCAACGCTCTTCAATGTTCAATTACCAATAATACTTCCACAAGCTATTCAATAATATATATGCATATATATATATGTATATATATATATATATATGTATATATATATATATATATATATATATATATATATATATATATATATATATATATATATCACATCACATAAAGCATGAACAATACAAAACAAAGTCACATTTATAGAATTACAAGACTCGCGGGCATGCTCGACATCGACGTATAGATACTCGTCACCATGCTATACGTTGTACTCAATAATTATCACATAGAAAATAAGACACAACTCCTAATCCCTCGAGCTACAGTTAGTCCAAACACTTACCTCGATGCCACGAACATAATTCAAGCCCCAACACCGCTTTACCTCTTGTTTCCACCACCAATTCGCTTATATCTAGCCACAATTTAATTAATACTATTAATAAATGCTAAATGAATCAACTCTAATGCATGAAAAATGTGTTTTCAAATGTTTTATCCAAAAAGTAAAAATTCGACCCCCTGGCTCGCTTGGTCCGAACCCAAAATTCAGACCAAAACCTAATTAACCATTCACCCTGAGCCCAGATATATAATTGGTTTTGAAATCCGACCTCAATTTGAGGTCTGAATCCCCAAATTTCAATCTTAGGTTTTACCCAAGATTTCTAATTCCACCATGAAAACCCTAGATTCTAGGATGAAATCATGTAAAAAGAAGTTAACGAGTGAAAGAAATGAGTTTAAAATCACTTACTTGTGTTTTGGGGAAGAAAGAGTGTTTGAAAAATCGTCCCTTATGTTTTATGTTTTTGAAAATTAAAAAATAATTGAAAAGTCCCGTTTATATATTCCTCTCAGACCATCATTACGGACCGCATAAAAAGGACTGCAGCCGCGGAGCTCCACCGCGGGCCACGAAATATCGAGCGCGGCTGCGAAGAATTAGCCTTGCTCACCATGGACCGCCTAAATCCCACCGCAGTCGTGAAGACCGCACCGCGGTCCCAAGAAATCATTGCGAACCGCGAAGCCTGGTTCAGAGACCCGCAACTTCTCTGAACCTGCAACAGTTATTTTTTATAAGTCTAAATGCACTTCGTGGCCTATCCAAAACTTACCTGATCCATCGGAGCCCCAAACCCGCACACACGCAAGTCCAAAAACTTCATGCGGACTTGCTCGTGCGATCAAATCATCAAAATAATATTAAAAACTATGAATTAAGCCTCAAATTCATGAAATCACTCAAGAACATCAAAATTTCCAATTTCCTCAAATAAAGGTCCTATTTATATTAAACGAACTCCGATTCTGACCAAACATCACAGATTCAACTAAATTATTATTTCAAACTTGTACCGGGCTCTGGAACAAAAATATGGGCCCGATACCATCATTTTCAATATCTTTCATTTCACAAAAACTCTTATATTTTCCAGAAAATAATTTTCTTCAAAAATTCATTTCTCGGACTTAGGACTTCGGAATTTAATTTCGGGTATACCCCCAAATCCCATATTTTCCTACGGACCCTCCAAGACCGTCAAATCACAAGTCCGGGTCAGTTTACCCAAAATGTTGACCGAAGTCAACTTAAATTCATTTTAAAAGCAAGCTTTGTCATTTTCACAGATTTTTCACATAATGGCTTTCCGGATACGTGCATGGAGTACGAAAATCGAGGTGAGACAAAAAGGAGGTTTTAAGGCCTCGGGACATAGAATTTATTCTCAAAACAAGTGATGACTCAAAGGTCATCACATTCTCCACCTCTAAAACAACCGTTCATCCTCGAACGGACATAAGAAGAAAGTACCTGAGTCGGAGAAAATATGGGGATAATGGCTCCGCATATCGGACTCGGACTCCCAAGTCGATGCCTCACCAGGCTGACCTCTACATTGAACATGAATAGAAGGGAAACTCCTCGATCTCAACTAACGAACCTGCCGGTCTAGAATAGCTACCGGCTCCTCCTCGTAGGACAAGTCCTTGTCCAACTAGATAGTGCCGAAGTCTAACACGTGGGATGGATCGCCGTGATACTTCCGAAGCATGGAACACATGAAACACTCGATGCACGACTGATAAACTCGGCGGCAACGCAAGCCTGTAAGCCACCTCTCTCACTCGATCAAGAATCTCAAATGGGCCAATGAATCTAGGGCTAAGCTTGCCCCTTTTACCAAATCTCATCACGCCCTTCATACGCGATAACCGAAGCAACACCTGCTCGCCGACCATGAATGCCATATCATGAAACTTACGGTCGACATAACTCTTTTGTCTAAACTGAGCTGTACAAAGCCTATCCTGCATCATCCTGACCTTGTCCACGACATCCTGTACTAGATCCGTACCCAACAACCGAGCCTCTCCCGACTCAAACCATCCAACTGACGACCGACACCACCTACCATGTAAAGGCTCATAAGGAGCCATCTGAATGCTCGACTGGTAACTATTGTTATAGGAAAAATCCGCTAAAGGAAAAAACTAATCCTACGAGACTCCAAAGTCAATAATACAAGCTCGAAGCATATCTTCCTAAATCTGAATAGTACGCTTGGACTGCCCGTCCGTCTGAGGATGAAATACTTTGCTCAGCTCGACCCGTGTGCCCAACTCACACTGAACTGCCCTCTTGAAATGCGAGCTAAACTGCATACCTCGATCAGAAATGATAGACACGGGCACACCATGAAGACGAACAATATCCCGGATATAGATCTCAGCTAGCCTCTTAGAAGAATAGGAGACTGCCACAGGAATGCAATACGTTGACTTGGCCAACCTATCAACAATAACCCATACTGAGTCGAACTTCCTCTAAGTCCATGGGAGTCCAACAACAAAGTCCTTAGTGATACGCTCTCACTTCCACTTAGGAATCTCAATCTTCTGGAACAAACCACCAGGTCTTTGATGCTCGTACTTCACCTGCTGGCAATTCAAACACCGAGCCACATATGTAACAATATCCTTCTTCATCCTCCTCCACCAATAATGCTTCCACAAATCCTGATACATCTTAGTAGCGCCTAGATGAATAGACTATCGGGAACTATAGGCCTCCTCTAAAATCAACTCTCGAAGTCCATCCACATTAGGCACACAAACTCAACCCTGCAACCTCAAAACTCCATCATCTCTCATAGTGACTTGCTTGGCACCTCCATGAAGCACTGTGTCCCTAAGAACACACAAATGAGGATCATCATACTACCGATCTTAGATGAGCTCAAATAATGAAGAATGAGTGACTGTGCAAGATAACACACAGCTGGGCTCGGAGATATCCAACCTTACGAACTGATTGGCCAAAGCCTGAACATCCAAATCAAGAGATCTCTCACCCACCAGAATATACACAAGACTGCCCATACTGGAGGACTTCCTACTCAAAGCATCAACCACCACATTGCCTTCCCCGGATGATACAGGATGGTGACATCATAGTCATTCAATAGATCTAACCACCTTCTCTGCCTCAAGTTTAGCTCCTTCTGCTTCAACAAATACTGTAGACTCTTGTGATCTGTGAACATCTCATATGACATGCCATACAGATAGTGCCTCCAAATCTTCAATGCGTGAACAATGGCTGCTAAATCCAAATCATGAACTGGATAATTTTTCTCGTGGATATTCAACTATCACGAAGCATAAGAAACGACCTTTCCATCCTGCATTAACACCACACCAATCCCAATACGATATGCATCACAATAAAATGTATATGGCCCTAAACCTGTGGGAAAAACCAACACTGACGCCGTAGTCAAAGCTGTCTTGAGCTTTTGAAATCTCGCCTCACACTCGTTCGACCATCTGAGCTGGGAACCCTTCTAAGTCAACCTGGTCATCAGGGGCTGCAATATATGAGGATCCCTCCATAAATCTATGGTAATAGCCTGCCAAACCCTAGAAACTTCGGATCTCTGTAGCTGATGCGGGTCGAGGCTAGTTCTTGACGGCCTCTATCTTCTTCGGATCCACCTGAATACCTTCTGCTGATACAACGTGGCCCATGAATGCAACTAAATTCAACTAAACCTTGTACTTCGAAGATGATTATCCTTCAAAGTCTAAAGAACGACTCGAAGATGCTGCTCGTGCTCCTCTCGGCTGCGGGAATAGATCAAAATATCGTTAATGAAGACAGTTAGAAAGGAATCAAAATAAGGCCTGAACACTCGGTTCATCAAACAAATGAAAGATGTTGAATCATTGGTCAATTCGAATGACATCACCAAGAACTCATAATGCCTGTATCGAGTGCAGAAAGCTGTCTTAGGGACATCGGATGCCCTAATCCTCAACTGATGGTAGCAAGATCTCAAGTCGATCTTAGAAAACATTTGGGCACCTAGAGATGGTCAAACAAATCATCAATCCTAGGCAATGGGTACTTATTTTGATTGTGACTTTGTTTAATTGCTGGTAATCTATACATTTCCTCATCGATTCGTCCTTCTTCTTAAAAAACAACACCGGCGCACCCCAAGGCGAGACACTAGGCCTAATAAAGCCTTATCAAGAAAGTCATGCAACTGCTCCTTCAATTCTTCCAACTCAAACGGGGCCATACGATACAGCAAAATAGAAATGGGCTGAGTGCCCGTAGCCAAATCAATGTAGAAGTTGATATCCCTATTGGGTGGCATACCGACAGGTCTGAAGAAAATACCTCAAGAAACTCATGAACCCCTCGCACCGAATCCATAGAAGGAACCTCGGCACTAAAATCATGAACATACACCAAATAGGCCAAACATCCCCGATCAACTATACGTCGAGCCTTCATATATGAGATAACCCTACGGGTCGAATGATCAAGAGTCCTTCTCCACTCTAGATGAGGTAAACCCGGTAAGGATAAGGTCACAGTCTTGGAATGACAGTCCAAGATAGTATGGTAAGGTGATAACCAGTCCATCCCTAATATGACATCAAAATCAACCACATCAAAAAGTAACAAATCTACACAAGTCTCTAGACCCCCAATCACAACTATATATGAACGATGGACATGATCTACCACAATAAAATCACCCGTCGGGGTAGACACATATACAGAAGCACTAAAAAAATCATTAGGCATGACCGGGTGCGGTGCAAAATAAGATGACACATAAGAGTATGTAGATCCTGGATCAAATAGCACTGAAGCATCCCTACTACAAACCAGAACCGTACCTATGATAACCTCATCGAGGCCTTATCTCGGGCCTGGCTGGAAGAGTATAACATCAGGGCTAGGCCCCACCACTCAGAGCTACAGACGGCCTCCTGCTGGCTGGCCTCCAAATCTAGCGGCCTGACCTCCACCTCTAATACCTCTACCTCCACCTCTAGCACCACTACTTCCCCCTCTAGCTGGTTGAGTGGGTTGTGGAACACTCGATGCCTGAACCATGGCACAGGAACCCTAATGCTGAGAGTTGCTCGATGCTCGAGGGCAAAATCTAGCAATATGCCTCGTATCGCCACAAGTATAAAAAGCCCTTGGCTGCTGACCCTGACGACCGGAATGACCACCCTGAAAACTCTGGAGCGGCGGTGCACTGATAGGAGTTGGTGGTACACTTTAGGACTACTGATCAAAATACTGCATATGGGAACCACAGCCACTTGGAGCACCGTGAGAAGCCTGAAGTGCTGACTTAAAAGGCCTAGGAGGATTGCCTTTACCAAACGAATCTCTGCCTCCAGATGATGCACCACTGAATCTGCCCAAATGATGAGGCCTCTTGTCAGACCCCTAACCACTCCCTTGTGACAGAACCATATCAACTCTTCTGGCCATGTTGGCCGCCTCCCGAAAGGAAATCTCGCTCCCCGTCTACTTAACTATCTGAAGTCGAATAGGCTGAACGAGTCCCTCAATGAACCTCCTCGCTCACTCTTTCTCAGTGGGAAGTATAAGAAGTGCATGACGGGCCAAATCAATAAACTTGGTCTCGTACTGGGAAACAGTCATAGAACTCTACTAGAGACGCTCAAACTGCCTCCGATAGTTCTCCCTCTGAGAGACATGAAGAAACTTCTCCAGGAATAGCTGATAAATCTGATATCAAGCCAGAGCTGGTGATTCCAGCTGGTCTAGCCAAACAATAATCTCTCCACCAAGTCTTGGTGGATCAAGACAGTCGAAAAGCAGTAAAGTCGACCCCATTGGTCTCCACTATCCCCATGTTCCGAAGAACCTCATGAATACGTTCTAAATAATCCTGGGATCCTCAGAAGATGTACCACCAAAAGTAGTAATGAATAGCTTGGTGAACCTATCCAATCTCCACAAGGCATCGACAGACATAGCTGCTCCCTCACCAGTCTGGGCTACCATTCTGAACTGCCCCAACAGGCTAAGCTGCTGGAGTCTGAAACTGGGGAGCCATCTGCTTCGGAGTGCGTGTAGCAGGAGTCCGTGCTCCTCCCACAGCCTAAGAGACAGCTAGTGTTATCAGAAGCAAGCCTGCCCGAGTGACACTCTCCATAAGACTCACTAGACGGACCAGAGCATCCTGGAGTACTGGTGTAGCAATGAACCCCTCTAGGACCTGAGCTGGTCCTACTGGAACTGTCTGGCCCGGAACCTCCTCGTCAAACTCAACCTGAGGCTCCGCCATTGGTGCTGCTGCTCTGGGCTGAGCTCTACCCCTGACTTGGCCCCTAGAACGGCCTTGGCCTCACCATCCGCCCCTCGTAGATGCTACCGCTGGGGGCTCGAGTTGCTGATGGGCGGATGAAAAAGCATGTGTTCTCGCCATCTGTAAAAAAATAGAGTAGAAGTTCAATTAGCGTTGAGAAACCAGATCGCACGACAGAAAAGAATAGATGTGAAGTTTTTTCCCCCTAACTCTTTAGACTCTAAGGATAAATACAAACGTCTCCGTACTGATCCCTCAAACTCTACTAAGCTTGTCCGTGAATAGTGAGACCTAAGCAACCTAGAGCTCTGACACCAACTTGTCATGACCCGAATTTTCCACCCTCAGGAGTCTTGATGGAGCCTACTAGTGAGAGCTAGGCAAGCCAATTAATCCAATTATTTAATCATTTAATTTTTAATCCCTTAACAATTTCGAAACAACATCGCAAAAGCAGTGGAAATAATAACAAAAGCAATGCAGAAGACAAAATTTATGATTTATATTAATACAAATTGCGGAAATCTAAGTACAACTCTACCTAGAATTTAGTGTCACAATGTCACGGACTATCTATGAATACTACAAATAATCTGAATAGAAATACATGAATCTGCCTCTGAATAAGTAAAAACAGAAAGGAAATGATAGAAAGAGACGCCAAGGTCCGCGGACGGCTGCGGGGCTATCTCGGGTCACCTGATGAACTAGAAGTAGCAACCTCACTGCAGTCCAAAAGCTACAGCACCAGGATCTACACACACTGCATAGTGTAGTATCAACACAACCGACCTATGTGCTGTTAAGTGCCTAACTTAACCTCGATGAAGTAGTGACGAGGCTAGGATCAAACTACCAAATAAACTTGTGTAGTTAAATCATATACACCGAAAAAATAAAGGCAGAAATGTACAGGTAAAGATGAGAGGGGGAAAACATGCTACGGGGAAATCAAGTAAAAATAGAAAACCAATAAATAACCGTAAAGAACACTATAACTCAATTATCAACAATAATTAGGAAATCAAAGACAAGTGCATGGCATCACCCTTGGTGCTTTTACTCTCATCCTCACCATAAGAATCAATATACTCGGCACAATATCACCCTTCGCACTTTTATCTCACATAATCATGGCACGGAATGATTCTTCGTGCATTAACACTCATATCATGGCATAGAATTGTATATCCTGCGGTACGACATCACTCTTCGTACTTTAACCTCACAATATCGGCACTGCATCACCCCTCGTGCATTAACTCTCACAAATATCATGCACGACATCACCCTTCATACTTTAACACTCTTCCTTACCCAATCAACAATCACAAAGCAATACGGGCAAGGAAATCAATAAAATCACAACAAAATCCTGGCAAGAGAATAATAACATAACAACAATATCCCCGTAAGGGAAACAATATCAAAGGCAATAACGTCCTAGCAAGGGAAATAATATCAAAAGCAATAACATCCCAGAAAGGGAGACAATTTCATAAAACTCTTCTCTTTTCCACAATTACTTCACAACTCAATTACTTGAGCCAACACTCTACAATGTTCAATTATCAATGATACTTTCACAATTCAATTCTTAACTTGAGCCAACGCTCTTTAATTTTCAATTACCAATAATACTTCTACAAGCCTTGTTCAACCAATATATATATATATATATATATATACATTTATCATCACATAAAACATGAACAATACAAAACAGAGTCACATTTATAAAAGTACATGACTCACGGGCATGCTCGACACCGACTTATAGATACTCGTCACCATGCTATGCGTCGTACTCAATAATTATCACATAGCAAATAAGACACAACTCCTAATCCCTCAAGCTAAGGTTAGACAAAACACTTACCTCGATGAAACGAACACAATTCAAGCCTCATCTACCACTTTACCTCTTGTTTCCACCACCAATTTGCTTGTATCTTGCCACAATTTAATTAATACTATTAATAAATGCTAAATGAATCAACTCTAATGCATAAAAAATGGGTTTTGGAATGTTTTCTCCAAAAAGTCAAAAATCGACCCCTAGGTCTGCTTGGTCCAAACCCGAAATTCGGATCAAAATTCGATTATCCATTCACCCCCAGCCCCGATATATAATTGGTTTTGGAATCCGACATCAATTTGAGGTCTAAATCCCCAAATTTCAATATTTTAAGGTTTTACCAAATATTCTCAATTTCACCATGAAAATCCTAGATTCTAGGATGAAATCCTGTAAAAAAAAGTTAAGGAGTGAAAGAAATGAGTTTAAAATCACTTGTCTTTTGGGGAAGAAAGAGTGTTTGATAAATCGCCCCTTATGTTTTAGGTTTTGAAGAGTCCCGTTTATATACTCTTCTCAGACCCTCACTGCGAACCGCATAAAAAGGACTGCGGCCGCGGAGCTCCAACGCGGACCGCGAAATACTGAGCGCGGCCGCGAAGAACTAGTCTTGCTCATCGCGGATTGCATAAATCCCACCGCGGTTGCGAAGACCCCACCGCGGTCGCGAGAAATCATTACGGACCGCGAAGCCTGGTTCAGAGACTTGCAACTTCTCTGAACCTGCAATAATTATTTTTCTAAGTCTAAATTCACTCCGTGGCTTATCACAAAACTTAGCCGAGCCCTCGGGGCCCCAAACCAAGCCCACACGCAAGTTCAAAAATATCATACGGACTTGCTCATGCGATCAAATCTTCAAAATAACATCAACAACTGTGAATTAAGCCTCAAATCCATGAAATCACTCAAGAACATCAAAATTTTCAATTTCCTCAAATAAAGGTCCAATTTATATTAAACGGACTCCGATTCTTACCAAACTTTACAGATTCAACTAAATTTTTATTTCAAACTTGTACCGGGCTCCAGAACTAAAATACAGGCCGATACCATCATTTTCAACATCTTTCATTTCTCAAAAACTCTTATATTTTTCATAAAAATTTTCTTCAAAAATTAATTTCTCGGGCTTGGGACCTCGGAATTCAATTCCGGGAATACGCCCAAGTCCCATATTTTCCTACGGGCCCTCCGGGAACGTCAAATTATGGGTCCGGGTCCGTTTACCCAAAATAATTACCGAAGTAAACTTAAATTCATTTTAAAAGCACATTTTTCATAGATTTTTCACATAATGGCTTTCTGGATACGCGCACGGACTGAGCACGCAAATCGAGGTAAGATAAAAAGGAGGTTTTAAGGCCTCGAGACACATAATTATTTTTAAAACAAGTGATGATCTTTTGAATCATCACAGCTTCATCCTAGATTACCAATTTTTTTTTATCAAACTTTTTTTTTATTTATGAATCTCTCATTATTTGAAGAGTATATATGTCGAATCTAGATTGAGTTTTACAACCCTTGTCAGATCGTTGTTGCTACAACATTTTTTATTGTTGCTAACACAATTATGCTTTTAATCTAATATTTTCAGGTAATGCATAATAAGAACGTTTTTCCAGTTCCTCCAAGTTCATCTAAAATTAGCAATCCTACTCTACCAATGTCGACCCCTTCAAGTTAAGTCTAGAAAACTTGTTCAAGATTTAACTTTGATTACGCATTGAAGTCTTTCATGTGTATTTTTTGTATACTACTCCTTCTCATAAATTATTTCTCTGCATTATGATGAAACATTATCTAGCCCATGATCAAGTTGAGGTATATCATATTTTTTTAATACTCGTGCCTATATGGGGGCGGTGTGGTCCTTTAACTTATGTTCGTAATATATGTTTCCCTCAAATTCCAAATATCGGGTGGCTAACAATACAGCAATATAATACAAATAAATTTTGGAGAACTGATAACATTTTGAAAAGGACGGCCTCACATATAGATTCTATTGAATTCTAATAACTCTCTTTTTCTTGAAGCTTCTTTGAATATTATGCACTTTCTTCCATTAACAGTAAGTCATTAAAATCTAGTAGTAGTAGGTTGTAGTCTTCTAATCAAAAGAAAGAGGCATTTGCCATTTGGTTATGATCCAGTATGCTTGCTATAATTAGAACAGATCATAAGCATGGCTATGACCCAGCTAGCCAAAATTGTTTATACACATTTCCTTTATCATGTATGCTTACAACTAATGTAATTGAATTAAACCTTGATCCTCCATACTGTTTTCGTTGCTTAAGGCTTGATGCTGGAATAACCGAAGAGAATTTTTTTGTGTCCGAGGAATATTTTAACACTTTTTTATAAGATTGCGAATAGATGAAAATTTATTTTTAAATAACAAAACTCCGCTTAGTATTTTGCTTTTCTACTCAATCACGTAAGGAGAGGGCACGCAAATGAATAGGCTTTCGGTGTTTAAGCCGCTTTTAGTTTTTATCTAAGAGACTTAAATAAATTCACTATATTGCCCAATGTTGTGTTCAAGTAGGATTAGAATAAAATTGCAACTTGAATTACATTCCATTATAAATTATAAGTTCTATTTTAGCGATCTCAAAGTGCTACTCCATATATTAGGCAAAGTTTGTTCAATATGAAAGTACCTCTTTAAAGAAAAAAATTATTTTTGTGGATCAATTTCGAGATAATTTTTGTTGTTCAATATTTTGCGCTTTAATATTCGTATTTTTATTAAATAGATAGATAAAATTCTATGCAATTTTATCCTATAGAGAATTTTATCCATGACCGTCACTCAGTACGAGACTAGATTTGTGGACTTGGCCCATCATGCTATTCTTATACTCCCCACCGAGAGAGAGAGGGTGAGGAGGTTTATTGAGGGACTTGCTCAACCTATCAGATTGTAGATGGTTAAAAAGACAGGGAGTGAGATTTCATTCCAGGATGCAGCCAATGTGGCCAGACGAGTTGAGATGGTTTTAGCTCAGGGGAGTGGTCAGGGGTCTGACAAGAGGCCTCGTCACTCCAGTGGATTCAGTGGGACCTCATCTGGAGGTCGAGGTACTTTTGGTAGAGGCCATCATCCCAAGTCATTTCATTCAGCTCTTCAGGCATCCCATGGAGCTTCAGGAGCCGTGGTCCTTATGTTACTCTTTCAGGGCAGCCAGCTTATAGTGCACCGCCAGCTCCTATCAAAGCACTTCCTCTTTAGAGTTATTATCGCAGTCAACCGGCACGTCAGGGTCAGTCTCAGTTTCCTCAGCCGCAGTATTCAGATTGATGTTCAAAGTGTGGTGAATATGGGCATATCTGGAGGGCTTGTCCGAGATGAATGGGTGTTCAGTCGCAGCAGCACGGTTTTTCGTGCCATGATTCCAGCACCGCCTGCCCAGCCGGCTAGAGGTAGGGGTTAGGCTATTAGAGGTGGAGGTTAGGTCGCTAGATGTAGAGTCCAACCAGCAGAAGGTCGTCCCAGGGATATGGTTCAGGGTGGTGGGGTCCAGCCCCGAGATTATGCTATTCCAGTCAGGCCGGAGGTTGAATCCTCCGATGCAGTTATCACAGGTACGATTTCAGTTTGCAGTAGAGATGCTTTAATTCTATTTGATCCAATGTCTACATACTCCTATGTGTCATCTTATTTTGCCCCATATTTGGCTGTGCCTCGTGATTCTTTGAGTACTCCCGTGTATGTGTCCACACCAGTAGGGGATACTATTATTGTACATCGTGTCTATCGTTCGTGTGTGGTTGTTATTGGGGATCTTGAGACTAGTGTAGACCTCCTACTTCTCGACATGGTTGATTTCAATGTCATTTTGGAGATGGATTGGCTATCACCTTATCATGCTAAGTTGGACTGTCACGCCAAGATCGTGACCTTAGATTTGCTGGGGTTGCCTCGATTAGAGTGGAGAGGGACTCTTGGTCATTCTATCAGTAGGGTTATTTCTTATATGAAGGCTCGGTGTATGGTTAAAAAGGGGTGTTTGGCTTATTTGGCTCTTTATTTGGCCTAGTGTCTCGCCCTGGGGTGCGCTAGTATTGTTTGTTAAGAAAAAGGATGGATCAATGAGGTTGTGTATAAATTATCGACAGTTGAACAATACCACCATCAAGAACAAGTATCCATTGCCGAGGATTGATGATTTATTTGATCAGCTTCAGGGTGCTAAGTTATTTTCGAAGTTTGATTTGAGATCTGGCTACCCTCATGTCACGACGTAATTTCACTTCAGCTCGTGATGGCGCCCAACACCGTTGTCAAGCAATCCAACGTGAAATTATTAATAAGATCTAGTTTTATATTTCCTAAAACAGTTATCACAACTCTAAGTTAAGTTTAAAGCAGAAAATAATTTACATCGAACCGAAATAGTTTTACAAATCCCAAAAGAATAGTCTACTAATGTGTGTGCCAAGACCTGGTGTCAAAAGTATTATGAGCATCTAGTAGAATATACCGAAAGAATAATGTACCCTACTGTTAGAACTAGGATAGACGGCAAATGAAATCACAGAAAGACCCCATCACGCTGCTGGTCGGCATAGGAAATTAGCAGCTCACCGTAGAATCTTGGACTACAATCAAGCGTGCGCACCAGATTGATAATCAGATGCACCTACCTTAGAACCTGTACCTTACGTACAGAAGCGTAGTATGAGCACATAAATAATATGTACCCAATAAGTATCCCGTCTAATCTCGAAGAAGTAGAGACGAGAGGTCGAGTTGACACTTACTAGGGTCATTTAATATAATAATTGTTTTACTATGCATAAATATCACAATTTATATAGCAATTTTGTAAGGCCCCGTAAAGTTTTGTGCTTAAAACCTAGTAGCCCATAGTGTCAAGGTCCGAATATTGTGTTAGGAATGTGTAGAATTCTTCACGGCGAGCTTGCTCGCCGCGGTTCGGACCCTCGGTGGTGATCTAAGCTTTAAAAATCAAAAGAATAAATTTTTCCAGAAAATTGTCATTTCTGCGGTCAAGAATGCGGTCGCAGATCAGCTATGCGGACCGCATTCCTACCGCAGAGTGAAGCAGAAAATTGGTCTAAGATGATGTCAAAAATGCGGCCCATTCTGCGACCGCAGAATCGAAATGCGGACCGCATTCCTACCGCAGAATGCAACAGAAGATTTGTCAAAAAATTGAAGTTAAAATACGGTCAATTCTGCGGCGCATTATGCGACTGCAAAACATGAATGCGGACCGCATTCTTGTCGCAGATCGTGTCAGAACATTTGGTTTTTGAGGAGCAATTCTACGGTCCATTATGCGGACCGCATGTTTACTCTGCGATCGCAGATGCGACCGCAGATTTCACCCCGGGCTTCTATTTTCTAATTTTAAAACCCGATCCCCTTTCTAATATAACACCCTAACCCCTCATTTTTACACATTCTCTGAACAAAATAAGAGAGAGGGAGGAGAGATTCTTGAGGGAAAAGTTCATCTTCTTCAAAAATCGTTTCTCAAATTGCTTGGTCCGAAAAATTCT
>MU708780.1:134619-182785 GCA_026770625.1 Nicotiana glauca | reverse complement strand
GGGGGGGGGGGGGGGGGGGGGTAGCTCCTTCCAGGTCTGGAATATCAGCCGTACGTGTCCTAACCATTTGTGAGAGAATAGAAGAGAGAAATTTAGTACACTAACCACTGCACGATAGGATTTGAAGAAAGAGTAGTTTCCTAACACCCTATAACCTTTCGAAGACAAATACAGACGTCTCCATACCGATCCGCAAGACTCTACTAGGTTTGCTTATGACTTGTGAGACCTACGTGAACCTATTGCTTTGATACCATGTAGCCACGACCCAATTTCATTTCAGGTGGTAATGGAGCTCAAAATCATTGTCAAGCAAGCCAACGCGGAATTAATAATATGATCTAGTTTTATTTTTCCCAAAACAATTATCACTACTCTAAGTTAAGTTTAAAACAGGAAATAATTTGCATCGAACCAAATAATTTTACAAATCCCAAAAGAATAGTCTACTAATATGTGTTCCAAGACCTGGTGTCACAAGTATATGGGCATCTGGTAGAATATACAAAAAGAATAATCAACCACACTGTCAGAACTAGGATAGAAAGCAAAAGAAATCACAGAAAGACTTCATCACGTTGCTGGTCAGCATAGGAAATTAGCAACTCACCGTGGAATCTTGGACTACAATCAAGCGTGCGCACCAGACTGATAACCAGATGCACCTGCCTCATAACCCGTACAATTAAGTACAGAAGCATAGTATGAGTACATAAATAATATGTACCCAATAAGTATCCCATCTAATCTCGAAGAAGTAGTGACAAAAGGTAGAGCTGACACTTAGTAGGGTCATTTAATATAATAATTTTTTTACTATGCATAAGTATCACAATTTAAATAACAATTTATGGCATGAAACGACAAGTAATTTTCTAGGAAATTCCATAATTAGCCATTTACATTCCAGGACATTCAACAAGACAAATCATGAATATGAATTCACATAGATACCATGCACACACTATGACGAGGTCGTACGGCCCGGTACAACATAAAAGAATTGTGCACTGCTAGAAGGTTGAATGGCACGAACCATAGATGCATCTATTTCTATCGAGGCAATCGGCCCGATCCATAATATAAATAGTCATCAAGAGGGCACATAAGGCACAATCATAGTCAAATAAATTCACACGAGTTATCAAATGAGTATATGTGTTCTTATACATTGTTCCAATTTCTAACAATTCCTAGGTGATCTCATTAACATGAAAGGATATAGACATATAGAAACATAGCACGATACAGGTCCTAAACTACCCAAAAAATTAACATAATAGTAGCTACGCATGGACTCTTGCCACCTCGTGCGTACGCAACCCCCACAATTAGCATACATGATTTAATTAACTCACCTATGGGGACAATTCCCTCTTACAATGTTAGAAAGGAGACTCACCTCACTCCCAAACGTGTTTCTAATACCTAGAACGTGCTCAACCCTCAATTTGGAGCGGATTGATCCGAAACAAATTAAAAGAGATAGGAACTAGTCAATACAACTTTTTAATTATTAAAGTAATTTCCCGACCATAAACACATTTTTCCTAAAATCCGACCCCGAGCCCACGTGCCCAGATTCTAAACTTTTTCG
This sequence comes from Nicotiana glauca, assembly GCA_026770625.1. NCBI lineage: Eukaryota > Viridiplantae > Streptophyta > Magnoliopsida > Solanales > Solanaceae > Nicotiana > Nicotiana glauca. Next base: position 181,188 of record MU708780.1, on the reverse strand, counting down.
AAGAAAGTTGTTCTGTATAACCTAAGGATCAATGATATATGATCATTACTTCATTCCATAACAAATTTCGTGATAAAATCTAAGTTTTATCAAAACCCCAGGTTTTGCTCTAACCCTATGATTTTACCTTAATCTTAGTGTGTTAATCAACCTAAGACATAAGTATTAAACTAGGAACATGTAGAATAAACATACCTTAAGATGCTAAGTGTTAGGCTTCTCTCAAAAGCTCCAAAATCGCTAATGGAGGAGTGAAAAATGTCAAAAAATGACTTAGAACCGTATTAAATGAAGCTCACTACTTCAACGATTTTTGCATCTGTGGTCAGGGGACCGCAACTGCGGTCCCGCTTCTATAAGAATTAGGCCACATCTGCGGAATTGGCCAAACAGGTAGGGACCACTTCTGCGGTCCTGAAGCCGCTTCTGCGGTTTTGGTCCTGGCCTGCCGTGGCCGCAACTGGGATAGGGCAACCGCTTCTGCGGTCTTGCACCTACGGCTGACCAACCGCAAGTGCGGTTATAACAAAAACCAATTCTTTAGCTTTTTTTCAAGTTTTCCAACTTCGCTCGAGCCTCGTCCGATTGAAGCTCGGGGCTCCCAGGCCCTGCCCGAACATATCGACAAGTCCAAAATCATGAAACGGACATGTTCGAACCTTTGGAATGCCTTAAAAAATGCTTAATCCAAGAATCACCCCCTAAAACCAATTGAATCAAAATTATGAACTTCAACTTGTTAATTCTCCTCTATCGAGTCGAAACACACTCAAACTACTCGGATTAACACCAAATTTTGCGAGCAAATCTTAACTGATATATTGGACCTGTACTGGGCTTCTAAACCAACCTACGAGCCCGATACCAAGGTGATCACTCATTATTTATTTTCTTTAAATCCTTAGAATTTTCAGTTTAACAATTTTCAACAAAAATTCATTACTCGGGCTAGAGACCTCGAAATTCAATTTCGGGTATACCCCCAGGTCCTATATTTTTCTATGGACCCTCCAGAACCATCAAATTACGAGTCTGAGTCCGTTTACTAAAAATGTTGACTGAAGTCAAACTTAGCCTTTTAAGAAAATCTTAAAGAATCAAGTGAGCCTATTTCAACCCAAACTCGTCGAAAACCCGAACCAACCATCCTCGCGGGTCCTAAATTAGTTAGATCAAGCACAGAAAGTTTTATTTAGGGGAGCGGGGATCTAAAAAGCAAACATCGATCGCATCGTTACACATCAGTTGAGGATTAGGGCATTCGATGTCCCTAAGATAGCTTTTCGCACTCGGTACGGGCATTACAAATTTCTAGTAATGTCATTTGGCTTGATAAATTCCCCAGAAGCATTTATGGATTTGATAAACTGGGTGTTCAAGCCCTATTTGGATTCCTTCGTGATTGTTTCCATTGATGATATTTTGATTTACTCTGGCAACCTAGAGGAGCATGAGCAGCATCTTCGAGTTATTCTTTAGACTTTGAGAGATAGTCAGTTGTATGCTAAGTTTTTGAAATGTAAGTTTTGGTTGAGTTCAGTTGCTTTCTTGGGTTTGGCAGGTTATTAATGTCGATTTGTAGAGGGGTTTGCATCCATAGCAGCCCCGATAACCAGGTTGACCCAGGTGGTCGGACGAGTGTGAGGCGAGCTTTCAGAAGCTCAAGACAGCTTTGACTACGGCGTTGTGTTGCCCACAGGTTCTGGGCCATATACAGTATATTTTGATGCATCTCGTATTGGACTTGGTGTAGTGTTGATGCAGAAAGGCAAGGTTATTGCATATGCTTCATGTAGTTGAATATTGACGAGAATAATTATCCAGTTCATGATTTGGAGCTAGCAGCCATTGTTCATACGCTGATGATTTGGAGGCATTATTTATATGGTGTGGCATATGAGGTGTTCATGGATCATGAGAGTTTACAGTTTTTTTCCGGCAAAAGTTGCTCAATTTGAGGAAGATAAGGTGGTTGGAGCTATTGAAAGACTATGATATCACCATTTTGCATCATCCCGGGAAGGCCAATGTGATGGCCGATACTTTGAGTAGGAAGTCAGCTAGTATGGGCAACCTCGTGTATATTCCAGTCGGTGAGAGACCGCGTCTTTGGATGTTCAGGCTTTGGCCAATCCGTTCGTGAGGTTGGATGTCTCTGAGCCCAGCCATGTTCTAGCTTGTACGGTCGCTCGATATTCATTGCTTCAGCGTATTAGGGATCGGTAGTATGATGACCCTCATTTGCTTGCTCTTAGAGACATAGTGCATCACGGTGGTGCCAAGCAGGTTACAGTTGGAGATGATGGAGTTTTGAGGATGTAGGGTCTGTGTGCCTAATGTGGATGGATTTCGGCAGTTGACTCTATAGGAGGCCTATAGTTCCCGATATTTTATTCATTCGGGCACTGGCAAGATGTATCAGGACTTACAGTGGCATTACTGGTGGAGAAAGATGAAGAAGGATATTGTTGCATATGAAGCTTGGTGTTTGAATTGTCAGTAGGTAAAGTACGAGCATTAGAGACCTAGTGGTTTGCTTTAAAATATTGAGATTCCGGAGTTGAAGTAGGAGCGTATCATTATGGACTTCGTTGTTGGACTCTCATAAACTCAGAGGAAGTTCGATGTAGTATGGGTTATTATTGATGGGTTGACTAAGTTAGCGCATTTCATTCCTATGGCAGTTTCCTATTCTTTGGAGCGGTTGGTTGAGATCTATATCCAGGAGATTGTTCGTCTTCATGGTATGCCCTTTCTATCATTTCTGACCAAGGTACGCAGTTTACCTCGCATTTTTGGAGGGCATTATCACGTGAGTTAGGTACGTGAGTCGAGTTGGGCATAAAATTTCATCCTCAGACGGACGAACAGTCTGAGCGTACTATTTAGATTTAGGAGGATATACTTCGCTCCTGTGTTATTGACTTTAGAGGTTCTTGGGATCAGTTCTTGCCGTTAGTAGAGTTTGCCTACAACAACAACTGCGAGTCGAGCATCCAGATGGCTCCCTATAAGGCATTATATGGTAGACGGTGTCGATCACCAGTTGGGTGGTTTGAGCTGGGGGAGGCTCGGTTGTTGGGTACAGATTTGGTACAGGATGCCTTGGACAAGGTTAAGATTATTAAGGTTAGGATCTGTACAGCTCAGTCCAGGCAAAAGAGTCATGCTGACCGTAAGGTTCATGATGTGGCATTCATGGTCGGAGAGTGAGTGTTGCCGATGAAGGGCATGATGATATTTAGGAAGAATGGCAAGCTAAGCCCTAGGTTCATTGGGCCTTTTGAGATCCTTGATCGAGTGGGAGTGGTGGCTTACAGACTTGTGTTGCCACTGGGTTTATCAGCTGTACATCAGTGTTTCATGTATCCATGCTTCGTAAGTATAACAAAAATCTATCCCACGTGTTAGACTTCAGCACTGTCTAGTTGGACAGAGATTTGACCTATGAGGAGGAGCCAGCAGCTATTCTAGACCGGCAAGTTCGTCAGTTAAGATCGAAGAGTTACCCTTCAGTTCATGCGCAGTGCAAAGGTTAGCCTGTTGAAGCAACTACCTGGTAGTTTGAGTCCGATATGCGGAGCAGATATCCCCATCTTTTCACTGACTCAGGTCTTTTCTATGTCCGTTCGAGGATGAACAAATATTTTAGAGGTGGAGAATGTGATGACCCAAAGGGTCATCTTTTCTTTTATAACTCAAATTCGTGTTTCGAGGCCTTAAAGACCTCATTTTATTTCTCCTCAATTTGTGTGCACAGTCAAGACGCGTATCCGAAAGCTTTTATGTGAAAAATTTAAGAAAAGCTAATTTTCGGCTTAAAAAGATGATTTTAGTTGATTTCGCTCAACACTTTGGATAAACGAACCCGGACCCATATTTTGACGATCTCGGAAGGTTTGTAATAAAATATGGGACTTAGGCATATGTCCAGAATCGAGTTCCGGGGTTCCTAGCCCGAGAAATGAATTTTTGAAGAAAATTATTAAATGAAAATATAATGGTTTTTAGAAATTGAATAATGGATGACATTGTTGGTATCAGACTCGTATTTTGGTTTCGGAGCCCGGTATAGGTCCATTATAATATTTAAACCCTATCTGTAAAATTTGGTAAGAATTGGAAGTGATTTGACGTGATTCGGACATTTGGTTGAGAAAATAGAAAGTTTGAACTATCTTGAAAATTTCATGAGTTTTGCTATTGAATTTATAGCTCTAGATGTTATTTTTTGGATATGATCGCGCAAACAAGTTCGTATGATGTTTTACTACTTGTGTGCATGTTTGGTTTGGAGCCTCGAGGGCTCGGGTGAGTTCCGGATAGAATATGAAGTATTTTGAGCCTTAAGGAATTTTCCGCTTTGTTACAGATCTGTAGCCTTCGCAATTGTGAAGTCTGGCTTGCAATTGCGAGCACCGCATTTGCGAATAATCATCCCATTTGTGATGATTAGGCTGGGAGGGGACCTTCGCATTTGCGAAGTTAATTATCGCAATCGCGACTTGAACAGTTTTATTCGCATTTGCAAAGACAGCAGGTCAGGCCAAGCTTCGCATTTACGAAACATTGGTCGCATTTTGCGAACCTGTGATCGCAAATGTGATACTGTAATTATTCAAAACATAACTTAGACGGGATCAAATTTTCAAACCCTAAGCTTCAAGAGGTGATTTTCTAAAGAGAAGTTCTTCTCCAAATCATAGGTAAACGATTTCTAACTTATTTCTTTCAATCTATTTCATCTTTTTGCAAGATTTCATCACAAAATTAAGGATTTTCATAGGAAAGTTGGGTGTTTTGGGTAGGATTTAGGAATTTCAAAATTTGGGGATTTGGACCTCAATCTGAGGTCAGATTCCAAAATCAATTGTATATCTGGGCTCGGGGGTAAATGGGTAATCGTGTTTTGGTCCGAGTTTCGAGTTTTGACCAAGCGGGCCCGTGGTCGATTTTTGACTTTTTGGAAAAAATATTGGGAAATCTACAATCATGCGTTGAAATTTTTTTCTTTAGTGTTTATTGATGTTATTAAGTTAATTATGGTTCGATACAAGTGAATTGGTGGTGGAATCGAAATGTAAAGCGATGATTGGGCTTTGAAATATCCGTTGGTTTGAGTTAAGTGTTTGGTATAACCTTGACTTGAGGGATTAGGGATCCCCGACTTGCTTGCTATGTGAAATACCGTGGGCATGGCATATAGGTGCGGTGACGAGCACCTATGCGTTGCCAAATCACATGTTTAACCTGTTTCATTTCCCTGTTTCCCATATGTTGCTTTCTTTCCTTAATTGCTACTTGCTTATCATTGTTTCCATGTCTAGTTGCTTCCTGTTAAATGTTATTTTCTCTATTGAGATATTATTTTTATCGTAGTTTCATTTTATTACCTGGTTGGATTATGTTGGTTATTGGTGCTTCATGATACACTTAGGCTGGTCTCGCTGTGTAGTTTTGAACTGGTGAAGTCTTATAGTTGTAGTGACATTCCATTGTGTTGATTTGAGGAGTAACTGGTTAAGTCTTATATATATATATATATATATATATATATATATATATATATATATATATATATATATATATATATATATACATATATATATATATACATACATATATATATAGAGAGAGAGAGATTGGGTTGCACACCGTAACAGGAGAAATAAGGGTCAATGTGATTGTCTGGTGGGATCAGGTTGCACGCCGCAACAAGGAGTAATAATGTCACGACCCCAAATACCCCAGGCGTGATGGCGCCTATCACAGTACTGGGATAGACAAAAAACAGCACGAACAATATGGAGATCATTTATAAATTCACTTTTCTAAACAGATTAAGCCTCAAATCTTGCATTTTTATAATATCAAAAAGAAATACGCGGAAACAGGTACATAATTACATCAACGCAGCCCGAATCTGGTGTCACTAGTCATGAGCCACTAAGTACACTCAACATTGTCTGCTTAATACAGAATAAGTCTGAAGTACAAAGTACTAGAATAGGAAGGAGAAAGGCAGGGCTGCGAACATCGTGCTACTACCTTGCAATCTCCGGATATGACTCTGAAGGTGCTGAAAGCTCTTACTCTGATGCTCGGGCAACTGGATCTACACACAAAGTGCAGGGAGTAACGTGAGTACGCCAACTCAGTAAGTAAGTAAAGTAAATAATGTATGAGTGGAATGACGAGCATTTAAAATCATATACATACTTTATCAAGAATCTCAACAGAATTATCAGAGTCAAAATCTGCAGTTCAATAACCAAATACCTCGTAAAACTCCAGTTTCAACAAAAATATTTTAAAATATTTATTTAACATTTTTAATAGAGGCTCAGTATAAAAGAAGAGTGAAAATAGAAAATCTCATAAACAAGACCCTTGGGCAAGGTATCACTCAATAAGTATTGCCTCTCGGGGAAGTATCTCTGTCACTCGTGACTCAACTCTTGTCAATCAGTACTCACACTCAACACTCCAGCTCAATAAATATCTCATAATAATAACCGCTGCGATGTGCAACCCGATTCGTAATATATATAGTCGACTACGCTCACTGGGGGTGTGCAAACTCTGGAGGGGCTCCTACAACCCAAATGCTATATCACTGCGGCGTGCAGCCCGATCCAATATATCGCTGCGCTATGCAGCGTGATCCATATATATATATATATGTATATATATATATATATATATATATATATATATATATATATATATATATATATATATATATATATATATATATATATATATATATGTGGCGTGCAGCCCAATCCATATATATATAATCCTCACATCAGGTCCTCGACCTCTCTCTCATCATTAACCTCACAGCCACTTGGGCATTTCAGTGAAAATCAGGGAAAGCAACCCAAATAGTTTTCATATATTTGAAAGTAGAGCAATGGAATAGAATAAAAAATAAATAGGTAAAATCATGACTGAGGATATGATTTCAAATCAAAACAGTATGTGGAAAGTAGTAAAATACCTCCCTAAGGGTCAAAACAGTTCGGCACGAGGCCCCAAACATGGCATTCAGCCCAAGTTAACAGTTTCATTTATAAAATACAAGGATGTCATATATACATTATCAAAATATGCAACTGTACAGTCGCTGCGGGACGAACCAAGTCACAATCTCTATGGGTGCACGCCAACACGCCCATCACCTAGCATGTGCATCACCTCATTTATCAAAACAATAAAAATATCCCTGGTTTCTTACCCTCATATCTATATTTACAATCATTACATACCTCAAACCGGATGAAATCCTACTCTGCGACACCCTTTTATCACGACTCGGCCTCAACGTGCGCCGAATCTATCCAACATCAGAATCATAATATTAATATATGCCAAGGGAACGAAGCCCACACGAAAATAATCAAATTACATAAAAAATCCCGAAATTGGTCAAACCCAACCCACTGGCCCACATCTTGGAAACCGATTAAAAATCATATCAATAGAATCCTTATTCCCCCACGAATCTATACATACCAAGAACATCAAAATCGGACCTCAAATGACCCCTCAAATCCCCAATTTTACCTCTCCAATTTCAAGCCCTAACTTCCCCAATTATTCACCCTTAATCTCATAAATTTCATGCTTAAACAACTCAAAGTCAACATAGAATCGAGTTTTAGATTCAAGAAACTCACCTCAATGGAAACACCTTTGATCCCCTCTTCACAACCCTCTACAAAAGCTTCAACTTTGGATAACAATGGTGGGAAACAACCAAAAATTCATGAAGGGGAACTTATATACTTTCTGACCCAGGGATTTCGCTCCTGCGATCCTTTTCCCATTTTCGCTATTTCGCTTTTGTGGTCTAACCAACTGCACGTGCAATTTTCACTTAATGCCCTGGAATCGAATTTGCGACTCCCTACGTGCACCTGTGGTCACGCATGTGCGTTCCTTCTTCAGCACCTGCGGCTTCTACCCTTTTCACTTGTGGCCACATCTGTGGATGCTTCCTCGCTCCTACGAACGTCGCACCTATGGTCCCCTACCCGCAGGTGCGGTTATGACAGAACCAGCAGCTTCAGCTGCACTCTCAAATATCCAAACTTTTCAACAACCATATGAAATTATCCCGAGGCCCCCGGGACCTCATCCAAAATTATAAATAAGTCATGAATCACTATTCAAACTTATACTAACTTTCGGAACACTCAAAACAATATCGAATCATCAAAACACCATTGGATTCAAACCTAAGGCTTCCAAAACTTCCGAATCTCGCAAACGATCAAAAAGTCTATCCTAACTCACCCGAATGAGCAAAAAATTTTCACACACATCACAAATGACGCAAACGACCTATTAAAATTTCCGTAAATCCGTTCCAACCCCGATATCCAAATTTCCACTACCAATCGAAAACACCAAAATCCAATTTCGCCAATTCATGCATAAATCTACCATGGACCTCCAAAATATATTCCGATCACGCTCCTAAGCTCCAAATCACCTAACGACGCTATACAAACCGTATAAACAAAATTCCGAGATTGCTTACTTATAAGTCAACTTTCGGTTGACTTTTCTAACTAAATGGCCAACTTAAGAGACTAAGTGTCTCATATCACTCCAAAACTACTCCAAATCTGAACCAACCAACATAATATGACGAAATGAAGCTGAACAACACATAAAAAAGTAGAATGGGGGGAGCGAGACTACAACTCATAAATTGACCGGCCGGGTCATTACAAATAAGGGTGGACATGTGGGATCGGGTTTGTAACGACTCGATTAATTGTTTTGAGAAATTATGCCTGATCTGATAGTTTGAAGCCTCGATAAGCTTCACATTATGTATATCAACTTGTGTGCATGGTTGGATTCAGTTTCCGGGTGAATCAGAGTTGAACTGGAAGCAGGAACCTAGTTTTAGAAGTTTAAACAATAAAAATTTGCTGGAATTTGGAATTTAGAGTAAACAGCCCCGGAATGGTTCATGGGTGATCCCAATAGCTTTGTATGTTGATTTTGGACATAGACGCGCATCCGGATTCGGATTTGCAAGTCCGTAGGGTGAATGGAGGCATTGAAGCGAAAGTTGGAAAAGTTTAAGTTTGGAAAATGGAGAAGTTTGACCCATAGTTGACTTTTGTGATATCGGGGTCGGAATGCGATTTCTTGAGTTGGAACAGCTCCGTCATGTCATTTTGGACTTGTCTGCAAAATTGCATTATTCTGATTTGAATTGATAGGTTTCGGCACGAGTTTCAGAACTTATAAGGTTTGAAAGTTCCTAAGATCAATTCTTGGTGTGATTCGATGTTTCAGCATTGTTTGATGTGATTTGAGACCTCGAACGAGTCCGTGTTAGGTTATATGACTTGTTTCCGTGTTTGGACGGGGTCCCGGGGGCCTCGGGTGTATTCCCAGTGCGCTACAATTCATTTTCCCTTGTTTTGAACTGCTGTATTTGCATATGGTATCCTCTTTTGCGATCACGAACCGCCTTCCGCGTTTGCGAAGATTTGTTGCTGAATAGCTGGAATTATTTCTTTGCATTCGCATTAAAAGACTCGCGTTCGCGAAGCTCTTTCTCTTTTTTCAGGGCGTTCGCATCCGTCCATTGTGTTCACGTAGTTATGCCATCCCACCCTTCGCATTCGCGTAGAAGTTCATGCGTTCGTGAAGAGCAGTCTTTGGGCCATTCGATCTTCCTTCTTTGCATTCGCGGACGCACAGTCGCAAGCGCGATGAGTAACTTGGGAAGCCTTCATCTTTCTTCTTCACGAACGTGATACTTACTCCGTATTCATGATGCTTTAAAACCTGGCAGAATAAATAGTACTCTATTATGAGGGTTTGCCATTTTCACCATTTTTGGAGTTCTAGAGCTCGGTTTTGGGCGATTCTTTTTGGGTTTTTCAAGCAAAACAATTGGGTAAGTGTTCTTAACTTGGAATTGATTATATTCCATGAATTTGTGTTCATTTTTATCATTTAAATTTTAATCTGGGTTGAGTAAAATGTTAGGTTTTTGAAGAAAATTCGTAAAATGAAAAATTGTGATTTGAGGGGCCAAATGGTTTCAGAATTTAGTAAATTTTGTATAGTTAAACTCATTTTGGAATGGCTGATCGGAATTTGTAAAAATTTGACGGGTTTCGAGCTGCAGGACTGGGGGTCAACTTTTGGGTCGATTTTTAGATCTTTGTAAAGATTGAAACTTTATGATCCGAAATAGTTTCTTATGTGTTTTATTTGTTCTTTGAAGTTAATTTGGTTAGATTTGTACTGTACGGAGGTCTTTTCACCCGAGAAGTGCATTTTAGAGCATCTGTTTGTTGCCATTGAGGTAATTATCTTACATAACCTTATGTGGGGGACTTCCCTTCAGGAATTGAGTCTTCTATGCTAATTGTAGTCCATGCATGTGAGGTGACGAGCGTGTGCTCAGACTTATTTGTGGAAAATTTGCCTTTAGAGTTCTTAGGTCCTTATGTGGAAAGTATCCTATTATGATTGGGTTTCCTAGATGCTTAAATTGCCTCTATATGCTCCATATGACGTTGTTAGCTTTCCTCTAATTGTTACGTGTTGCATTGACCCTAAATTGCCTTAATTGAAGTGATTGCCTTCCTTATTGTTTTGAAACTTCTTGGTTATGAGTTCCTCTATGACTTCATGCACATAGGTTACATGTCCAATTATTGTGGTTGCTGGTGTAGTTATCACGTGATTATTACATCATGTTGTGTAATTGAGATTTCATTGTAAAGTTAATTATTGGTACAAGTTTGGTTATAGCTGATCCCCTACCGGGATATATTTAAATTCTTACTGTTGACTCCCTTGCCGGGATATTGTTATTTCCTTATTATTCCCTTGCTAGGATTCTTTTCTAACTGTTGATGAGAAAATGAAATTGGAGCGGGTGGTATGCCTACCAAAAGATATAATGAAATGGGAGCGGGTGGTTCGCCTACCACAAGGTATAATAAAATAGGAGCAGGTGGTATGCCTACCACAAGATATAATCAAATGGGAGCGGGCGGTACGCCTACCATAGGATATAATGAAATTGGAGTGGGTGGTACACCTACCATAAGATATAATGAAATGGGAGCGGGTGGTACGCCAATCGCAAGATATATAAAATGGGAGCGGGTGGCACGCCTGGCACGAGATTAATAAAATGAAAGTGAAATTCTGTGTTTGGTTTTCTTATCTTTGTTAGTGATTGGATATGGTGTCGTGCACCTTCGGTTTGCTATGTTTAGTTGTTGTTATCAATTTAGATGTTTAAACTATTAAATTCCTTTATCGCTGCTTTGTATTTGAACCCATAATGTTTTCAATACCTTGCCATTTTTCCAAATTTGTGTAGGAATTCAAATTTTATTTACATTATGTAAATAGGACTTCTTGAACATCTTAAATGTGTTCGTAAAGACATTTGGTATTGTATATCATGGGGATTTTGTTGTTATGAGTGAGATGGAAAATACGTGTGCACGAGGTAAAGTTCGAAAGTTGAGATTATGATATGAGAAATCGAGAATTGAAATGGTCGGAATGGTGTATTGAACATGATGTGATTGGTTGAGTGACACTGTTTTCTTTAGTTGGATTTGTCTCTGTCTCCGTTATATCAGTTGTTGAATTGTTTGGGTTATCTGATTTACGTGATTTTTGTTCGTTTCTATCCGTGTTCTCCCTTTATTGTTTATACTTGGATTTTTCTCTCTCCGCAGTTGGTATTACTTTGTTGTCTTTATTTCGATGTTTATTATCATATCATGTTAATTTTAATTAACCAGTAGGTGTCCTGACTGTTCCTCGTCAGTACCTCGCCGAGGTTAGTCTTAATACTTACTAGGCACCATCATGGTGTGCTCATACTATACTTTTGTACTTTTTTTGTGTACAGATCTAGGTATTGATCGATAGTAGCTGTGCGGGTCGTTGCACTGGAGACTCACGGTAACCTGCTACTGCGTTCACAGGTCTCAAAGTCACCTTCACTTGTAATTATTTCCATTTTCTATATTGTTTCGGGGTAGAGATGTATTATTTTGTGTAATTAATATTAGATGGGCTTGTGACTTGTACCATCGGTTTTGGGAAATTTTTGAATTATTTAGAGTTGGTTAATTTAAAGTTAGAAGGCATCAATATTATTTCAGTTTATGTTAGGCTTACCTAGTTTAGAGACTAGGTGCCATCAAGACTCCTTCGGAGGGATTTTTAGGTCGTGACAAGTTGGTATCAAAGCTCTAGATTAATGGGTGCTACGAGTCACAAGCAGGTTTAGTAGAGTCTTGCGGATCGGTACGGAGACGTCTGTACTTATCTTTGAGAGGCTACAGGACTGTTAAGAAATTCCACTTCTTTCATTCCTTATCGTGCGATATGATTCAGCTCGAAGTATATAACTTATGTTCCTTTATATCCACTCGTGTATAATATTACGCTCTTAACATTCAATATGCGCCGATGGTTCGCGATGCTACAGACAAGCTATGGAGGAGTCATGGATGCTCAGTCATTTTTTCAACATGTTGTTTAGACTCAAGACCTAGAAATATTGAGAATATTCAGTTGATCGTACGAGGGCGCAACTGTTTCTGACATCTAGTTGATGAGCGCGAGCTGGGAAGGTTGAATTGGTTGACTAGTCGTCGTAATTTTTGGCAAGGTCACGAGGTGGGTGTTGATTGGGAGTACTTAGTGGTATGGGAGTACCTTGTGATTGTGTTGTGCAAGTTGTGAAGAGTAGTTTTGTGGATTATCACACATTGTTACCCATGGCTTTGTGCCAAGTGGAGGAGTCCAATAGCGGCATTCAGATTGCAGAGTTAGACTTACATCAGTTTTGGCTGGAGGCATGTATATATGTAATATTAGTAGATTTTTGGGTTTTGCATTTGACCAAGGATCGATAATTTTCATGAGATGATATTGGGGCTTGCAGTATTTCTACGTCAATAATGGATCTGCATTTCAGCATCAATGGGAGTCGGAGGAGCAACTTCAGATTCATAGAAGGTCTATATAGCATAAGTGCCATGGTTGCGGCAGGACATGATGCTTCAGAGGAAATGCAGTGGTCTATGAGCTTCTATCTACGTGGTTCATGATTAAGATTATTGCATATCGACTATCCGAATAAAAGGGTCAGTTGGGTCAGTATAGCAATGGAAGTAAATGGCATTTTGAATGGGAATTCTCTACAGGCATTTATGGCAGCACTCTTGTATTGGAAGGTTTGTGTGACTCGGTCAAGTTGGGGAGGTTCAGTTCCGATGGCTTAGTTACGTGCAGGCGGATCTCGGAGGATTTTCGCTCGTTTGACTACGGCTTGAGTTGGATGTCTTCTATGGGCATAAAGAATATGTGGTACATTACGGTTTTATCCTGAACCAGTATATGAAATTAATAGAGAGTTGGCATTACTGGCTATCATATGTGAAGAGTATGTATTTTGGAAAGGTCATTGAGTTTTGGTTGCGGGTGTGTGACTAGTAGCATGGTGATTACTGGGTTCTGAGGCTTTCGAGGTTCATGTTTTGTTGCTCGTCCGAAGTCTTATATGGGTGCTTAAACAAGATGATGGAAGGTGAGTGATGTATCAGCCATTTGATCTGCATAGGTGAGTCCGGGTATGGAATTTTTAGTATTCCAGAGGCTTTGAGACTAGGTGTCCCCGTATATGGGATATTTCTTGTTAGTGGATTGTGAAGAAATATTGAGAATGGAGTAATTAATGGCATGTATTATCTATATGTTGATATTGATCTTCCGAAGAATATTTATCTAATTGGGAAGAACCATGAGTTGGTTGTGAGCTATGTGAAGGACCGGCGAGAATATGTGTTTTGTATCAGGTTCAGTTTGTGTGCTTCTATGAGGTTGTCATTTTGATCATGTAACCAGGCAGGATGGATATTATATGTGCCCTATCCTATGATATGTGTTACTCTTGTATATTATGTTAGGCAGTGATGTTGTATGATTATTTCCCACGCAGGTGGTAATTCTATTCAGGCCTTATGGCGATGTGGCCAAGATAGCCCTCATGATGTTGATTTGCTTATTGCATATTAGTCGTTCTTGCTTCTTTCATGTTTTAGCACTTTCATTTATTTTTCCACAATTTTATTTGTGTACTCTATTGTACTTGATTTTAGTATTCATGTGATCAGTGAGCCCAAGCATTTTGGCTCGATAAGTATATGGGAGTGGGCTGCACGCCGCAACAGATGTTATGTGGTATAGTGGCTTGAGTAGTATTTGGGAGCAGGTTGCACGCCGCAACGAATGTTATATGAGATACCAAACCCTTGTGTTTATTTGGGGTTCTGTTTTTCCCCTGTGGAACAATTTGATGAAAACTATATTTTCGTTGTTGCACATATTACACTTGTTAGAAAATTCTTCTACTTTGCTTTTCCATACTTATGTTACGTAATTGAGTTATTGCTAGTTCAGGGTACGATCTATGTAGTGTGAAAATTTGTGTGTTTCCACGATGAGTCATCAGTTGGGCTGCTTGTATTAGTCGAGATGTGGTTCTTAGACCTGAGAGTGGTACTATGGTATTGGGGGTGAGAAGTGTTTGGAAGTATGCAGGTATTTCTGCTAAGATTTGGATAATGGCCCTGGCGGGTGAAAGGGTTTCTTGACTGATTGACTTTATAGGTGGCTATGAGCTCCTGCATGTTTCTTTAGCAAGGACAGTGATGTGGATGTTTGGAATAAGGTGATATCCAATGTGAGGTGTATTGCCAGCATCCAGGGCATTATTTGAACAGCTATGGTGGTCAGAGGTTATTGCTTCGGGCATTCAGTTGTGCGGAGCAGCATGTGATTGCATTCAGGATTTGAATTTTTTGCTGGATTCATCTTGTTTCGGTGTGTTCAGTGTGATGATGTGGAATTTGGGCCCTATGATGAAATTCAGATGTTGAGGTTTGGGTCATGTTCTAAGGGTATGGGCTAAGGAGGAGATGAGACCTTCAGCTAAATGGTATTGTCAGTTCTTCTTAGGTGGGGTGATGGAGAATTACCCCCGGGTGTATGTATGGTGAGCTCATGCAGTGGTTCGATGGCTTTGGAGCGACTCCGGGCACGTTCGAGGATGAACGTATATTTAAGTGGAGGAGGATGTAATGACCCGACTGGTCGTTTTAAGAAATTACGCCCGATCTGGTAGTTTGAGGCCTCGAGCAGCTTCACATTATGTATATCGACTTGTGTGCATGGTTGGATTTAGTTTCCGGGTGAATCAGAGTTGAACTGGAAGAAGGAACCTAGTTTTAGAAGTTTAAACAATGAAAATTTTCCAAAATTTGTAGTTTTGAGTAAACAACCCCAGAATGGGTCACGGATGTTCCCAACAGGTTTGTATTGTGATTTTGGACTTAGGCACGCATCCGGATTTGGATTTGGAGGTCCGTAGGGTAAATTGAGGCATTTCAGCGAAAGTTGGAAAAGTTGAAGATTGGAAAATGGAGAAGTTTGACCCATAGTTGACTTTTGTGATATACGGGTCGGAGTGCAATTTCGAGAGTTGGAACAGCTCCATCATGTCATTTTGGACTTGTCTACAAAACTTGGCGTTATTCTGAGTTGAATTGATAGGTTTCGGCATGAGTTTCGGAAGTTAGAAGTTTTGAAAGTTCCTAAGATCGATTCTTGGTGTGATTCGATGTTCCGAAATTGTTTGATGTGATTTGAGACCTCAAGCGAGTCCGTGTTAGGTTATATGACTTGTTTGTGTGTTTAGATGGGGTCCCGGGGGCTCGGCTGTGTTTCGGGTGGGCTGCGGGTCATTTTCCCTTGCTTTGAACTATTGTATCTGCTTCCATTATCCTCTTTCGCGATCGCAAACCGCCTTCCATGTTCGCAAAGCTTTGTTGCTGACCAGCTAGAATTCCTTCTTTGCATTTGCATTAAAAGACTCTCGTTCATGAAGCTCTGTCTCTTCCTTCAGCGCGTTCGCATCCGTCCATCGCGTTCGCGTACTTATGCCATCCCACCATTCACGTTCGCATACAAGTTCGCGCCTTCGCGAAGGGCGGTCTTTGGGCCATTCGATCTACCTTCTTTGCATTCGGGGACGGACTATCGCGTTCGCGATGGGTAACTTGAGTAGCCTTCATCTTTCTTCTTCGCTAACGCGATACTTCCTCCGCGTTCACGATGCTTTAAGACCTGGGCAGAATAGATAGTACGCTATTCTGAGAGTTTGCCATTTTTACCATTTTTGGAGTCCTAGAGCTCGGTTTTGGGCGATTCTTTGTGGGGTTTTCAAGCAAAACAATTGGGTAAGTGTTCTTAACTTGGAAATGATTATATTCCATGAATTTGTCTTCATTTTTATCATTTAAATTGTAATCTAGGTTGAGTAAAATGTTGGGTTTTTGAAGAAAATTCCTAAAATAAAAAATCGTGATTTGAGGGGCCAATAGGTATCAGAATTTAGTAAATTTTGTATGGTTGAACTCATTTTGGAATGGGTGATAAAATTTTGTAAAAATGTGATGGGTTCTGAGGTACGCGCCTGGGGGTCGACTTTTGGGTCGATTTTTATATCTTTGTAAAGATTGAAACTTTATAATCCGGAATAGTTTCTTACGTGTTTAATTTGTGCTTTGAAGTTAATTTGGTTAGATCTGGGCCGTACGAAGGTCTTTTCACCCAAGAAGTGCATTTTAGCGTATTTGTTTATTGCCTTTGAGGTAATTATCGTGCCTAACCTTGTGTGGGGGACTTCCCCTTAGGATTTGAGTCTTCTATGAAAATTGTAGTCCATGCATGCGAGGTGACGAGTGTGTGCTCGGACTTATTTGTGGGAAATTTGCCTCTAGAGTTCTTAGGTCCTTATGTGCTAAGTATCCTGTTATGATTGGGTTTCCTAGTTGCTTAAATTGCCTCTATATGCTCCATATGACGTTGTTAGCTTTCCTCTAATTGTTACGTGTTACACTGACCCTAAATTGCCGTAATTGAAGTGATTTCCTTACTTATTGTTTCGATACTTCTTGGTTGCGAGTTCCTCTATAACTTCGTGCAAATAGGTTACATATCCAATTGTTGTTGTTGCCGGTGTAGTTATCACGTGCTTATTACATATTGTTGTGTAGTTGAGGTTTTGTGAAGACCCAAAGGGTCATCACCTATTTTAATTGAATTCTTTGTCTCCAAAGCCTTGAAAGCCTCATTTAAAGTCACCTCGATTTGCGTGCACAGTCTGAGCGCGTAGCCGGAAAGATTAAATGTTGAATTCTATGAAAAATGCTAAATTTTGATGTTAAAAGTAATAAATTTGACTTTGGTCAATATTTTGGGTAATCGGACCCGGACCCATGATTTGACGATCCCGGACGGTTCGTATGAAAATATGGGACTCGGGCGTGTGCCTGGAATAGAATCCCGAGCCCGAGAAATGAATTTTTAAAAGAAATTATTTTTCTGAAATTGTTAAGGAAAATTGAAATGATACTTAATTAGAACGTGTAGGTATCAGGCCCGAATTTTGGTTTCAGTGCCCTGTACATGTCTTATTTGAGCTTTAAGTCATTTCTGGGAAATTTGGTTGAAAACGGACGTTGTTTGACGTGATTCAGACCTAAATTGAAAAATCTTAGGTTTTATGAAGTTTGAAAGAATTTTTGGATTTTGAGATTTAATTCGATGTTTATGATGTTATTTTAGCGATGTGATCACACAAATAAGTTCGTATGATGTTTTTGAGGTTGTGTGTATATTTGGTTTGGAGCCCCGAGGGCTCGGGTGAGTATTAGATAGGCCACAGGTGCCTTTTTGAACTTTGAAAATAAACTGGTATGCGTGTTTTGCAGTTTTTGCATTTGTGAAGCAGGTCTCGCAAATGCGATATCACAAATGCGAGCATGGCATCGCAAATACGAGAAAGGGGAATCTGTGTAGTGTTCGCAAATGCGACAAAATGGTTCGCAAATGCGGAACTGGGTGTGTCCCAAATGCGAAGCCCCTCATTTTGTTCAGTGTCGCAAATGCAAACTTCACTTTGCAATTCCCACATCTGAGATTTGGGGTTCGCAATTGCGGACCCCTGTTCGGATTTTGCCATATCAAAGACCTGCAATTTTTTATACTTAATCGATTTTAAGTCATTTTTCACACTATTTTCAAAACACAACTCATTTGGGTAATTTTCCAAGAACAAATCTTCTTCCAAATAAGTTGTTAGTTTTTACTCATTTCTTTTAGTCGTTTTCATCTTTTAACATGATTTCAACCTAAAATCGAAGATTTTCATAGGGGAATTTGAGTGTTTTGGGTAGAACATAGGTTGTTCAAAAATTGGGAATTTGGACCTCAATTTTAGGTTTGATTTCAAAAATAATATATTTGAGTTCGTGGGGGAATGGGTACTCGGGTTTTGGTTCGAACCTCAGGTTTTGACCACCTGGGCCTGGAGGCGATTTTTGACTTTTTGGGTAAAACTTTGGAAAACTCATTTTCATGCATTGGGGTTGATTCATTTAGTGTTTATTAATGTAATTAAGTAATTTGTGATTAGATACGAGCGAATTGGAGGTGGAATCACGGGGTAAAGCTATAATTGAGGCTTGAGTTGTATTCAAGGCATTGAGGTAAGTGTTTGGTCTAACCCTAGCTTGAGGGACTAGAGTTGAGTCCCATTTGTTAATTGCTTCTTGTTGAATACGACGTACAGGCATGGTGACGAGTATCTATACGTTGGTGTCTAGCATTACCGTGAGTCTTTAAATTGTGAATATCTTGATTTCATTGTATTTCTATTCCCTTGGTGATGATTCCTATTTGTTGTGAAAAGCCTGTAAAAGGAAATCGTGACCTATGAACAACGAGGAGCGTTGGCTCAAGTTATATTACAATTGTGAACGTATATGAAATGGTTGAACCCTTTGGAGCATTGGCTCAAGTGGTAGGTTGAACCCTTTGGAGCATTGGCTCAAGTGGTAGAGTGAGTTATGAAATAAAAGTGAAAGGAAGATAAAGAGTATTTAAATTGTTCCCTTGCTGGGACATTGTTGTTTATTGATTATTCTCCCTTGCCGGGACATTGAGATTATTGATGTATTACCCTTTCCGGAATTTAATTCTTTAATTGTGTTCCCTTATCGGAATTTTTATTATTATTTTATTTATTCCCTTGCCCCTTGTTTGTGATTGTTGTTTGGGTGAGGAAGACTGTTAAAACACGAAGGGTGATGCCGTGCATTGTTTATTTATTGTGAGGAAAGAGTGTAAAGCACGAAGGGTGATGCCGTACATTGTTTGCTTATTGTGAGGAAAGAGACTAAAGCACGAAGGGTGATGTCGTGCCGCACGATGTACCATTCCGTGCCGATTCTATTGATTTTATGTGAAGAAGGAGAGTAAAAGCACGAAGGGTGATGCCGTACACATTTTATTATATCATTGCTGTTGATACCCAATTTTCCCCATGTATTTTTATATACTCAAAACGGTCTCAAAGTAGCACGAACATGCATATATAAGCATGACCAAGAATTTTGGTATTTTCCCCTTATTTTTAAACATTTTAAAATTATTTATTACCCTATTTTAACAGTATAAAATTAATAATTATTCCCAAAAATTATCATTTCATTGACTCAGTCATTCTATTCTCATATTTATACCATTATATAGCTAAGGTAATTTTTGTACATTTTTATAAATTGATTTGGCATTTTTAAAAGCTAAATTTCACTAATTGCAATTTTAGCCTATTTTGACATTTAATAGAATTTTATAATTGTAAAATTGATTCCAATATTCTAATTTAATACTTATATATTATTTATTAATTTAGTACCTTTAATTCATTTTCAGAAATCATTTTATTATTTTTTATAAAATAAAAAGAGGAAAATGGCTATTTAAATACTAGCCCCATTCCATTTCAATTTTAGATTAAAATCAGCCCCCCAATTAACCCAATTTCAACCTCAATTAGACCGGCGCAATTCCTGAAATTGATCCGCCCCTAACCCAATCAAAAAACCCGCCCAAACCTATTTTTAATCATAGACGTTGATCTAACAGATCAACGGCTCATACTCCATATTTCCTTTTTTAATTTACCAAACCCCCCAACCCTATTTCATTTCCAACCATCCGCCGCCCCTGAAACCCTCCCCTCTCTTGAACACTCTCGAACCTCTCCAAAACCCTAGCCTTCTCCCACCTTCTTTCACCGGATTTTCATCGGAATCCATGGCATCTCAGGTCATGGATGGTCTCTACCCACCCTCTCCACCATTAGACCTTGGCTGTTCAAGGTCTGGAAAGTTGACTTCGATGGTTCTCCCTCCAATCTTCTCCAATCATTGATTCCATTGCTTCTTCGGCCATGCTCCGGCAAATTAGAGACTCAGGAGCCTGATTCTTGACCTCTCCGACTAAAGATCGGACATGTCTCCAAGCCTCTCTCGTTTCTAGGGTTTCTCCGAAACCCTAAGACATTCGAAGTTCTTTCACCGTTGTTCGTTTAGATCTGTACTATGTCTAGCTTTTTCTTGCCATCTAGAATGTTTTCCCCAAATGTTTTGTCAAAAATAGTTTCTCCCCGATTTTTAGGGTTTCTGCGAGGATTTTTGAAAAAAAATCTTCCTGATTCTTTTCTTCTTTGCTCTATGTGTGTTTGTTTATGCCTTGTTTACACGATCTCTTTCATTTTAATGCATGTATTGTCTTTGCTATATTGTCAATCTCTGCTATATTGTCACTACTCTTCTTCTATATGTGCTTACCGTTAAAGTTATTTGATTTTTTGACTCTATTTATGTTCTTACATGCTTCGGCTACTTGTGTTCAAGTTTTATTATTTCCTTTTTCTGAACTCGTTTATGTTCTAAGTTTCTTAAAAGTGTTCTTCATGATTTTTTCTCCCTTTGTCGTCCAAGAATGCTGTCATGTCTGTTTTGTTGAGAC
The DNA here is from genome assembly GCA_026770625.1 of Nicotiana glauca. Classification (NCBI taxonomy): domain Eukaryota; kingdom Viridiplantae; phylum Streptophyta; class Magnoliopsida; order Solanales; family Solanaceae; genus Nicotiana; species Nicotiana glauca. Next base: position 160,227 of record MU708780.1, on the reverse strand, counting down.
TATGAAAACAACTAGTTTGATTTTCCACCTCCATGCTGATTCAGCTTTTGAAGCCCTAGTATTTGGGGGTTTCCTTTTGATGACTTTGATATTGTGCTCGAGTCAGGGTTCCATATTGGGACCCTAGACTCATAGACTCACTATGAGTCTGCAGGTCGAACCTGTATCTCTTTGCTTATGTTTCGGGATATCTTTTTGATTAACACTCTTTTTTTAAAGTAACTTGACAGTCACTTCTTGATATGTGTTTATATATGAGCAGTTCTTCTTTCAAAAGGGTTTTTGCCAACTATTAGGTGATTCCGAATTCCTGTAATAGTGTTTGCTTGATTATTACTTATTAATCCCCTTTTTACACATTTTCTGACTCGGTTCATTCGAGTAAATCGTGTAACTTTGATTTCATTGGCTGTTTGATTGATTCCCTTCCTTATTTCACACAAACCGTGTACCATTGGGTTGTTGCCTTAAATAAGTCTCTGTGTATTTGCCCTTCTTATACTATTTTGGAAAATTTTTTATCAAACTCTTTCCTTATTTAATTTGCCCGTTTGAAATCAGAATCGCTAATTAAAAGGGAAACCTTGGGTGATTGACTTTTAAACTATTTCTTGCCTTATTTCTGCCTGTTTTCTACACTATAAATATATGACTCTCTTTTACACAACACACGATTGAGCACACTAAAATCAAAATCACTTAAACTTAGAGCATTCTTGTTTCTTATCTGCACTTTGGCTTTCACAAGGCTACTGCTTCTCTTTTCTTATTTCCTGAAACTGGTATGTACTGATTTTGATTTAAGCTTCACCTCTATGTGCTTACTTTATAGTTCCAACATTCTTGTTTACTTTACTGTTTATGTTCAATCTTAACTATGTGTGCCCTTTTTCTTGTAATTTATTTCTATTGTGTACCCAACTAACCCCTAAGTAGGCTGGAAGGTGTGCCAGTATTTCTCATTACTGGGTATGCCCTTTGCCTGCCCTTTCCTTGAACTTTATTTCTAGTATGAACCCCCATACCCCATTCCCTATGTGTGCTGAGTTAAGGTATAGCCTGGAAGCATCTAAATTGCTGTCCAAGGCTGAATCTGACCTTCAATAGGTCTTAACTCCCCAATTCTAAAGCAGGCAGGCCGGTCAGGGGTGTGCCAGCATCCAATTGCCGGGCATGACCACCAACCTACCATGAACTCCCCTAATTCCCCTCTATTGCACTTGCACGTACTCCTAGCCTCTAAGTTCTGCCCCCCTCCTATGAGCCTTGCGTTGGGACCTTTAGTTCCCTCTGAACTTGGACGTTTGGGGACTGGTCCTTCCACACTGCACTGTAACTCTACAATGATATTTGGGGTGTAAGCATTGGCTGGAGTTCATGAAACTCCTTGGAACTTTGACACATCCCAAATAAGAGAAAGGCTTTGGAAAACCTGGTCCTTGGAAGTTGGTTTATTCCATATGTCAGACTAGGAGTCTGAATTAGGCTCTCTTTGGTTGGAATTTTAATTTCTGGATTCATTCAAATTGTAATAATTTGTAATGCCTACGAGGTGTATAGTAAAAATGGGGGAGGGACTCTCTTATGTTATGCATGTGGGGTACATACCATGTTTTAGGTTTTATTTCTGCAATCACTAAGATATTTGTCTATGAATCTTCATATAGATATCCTGCCTATAGGTCATGTCATCTGCATATATATATCCTGCTTATAGAGTATTTCATCGCGCATTTAGAAATCATGTCTATAAGTTTTTCTACATTTAGAAAATCATGCCTATAAGTCATTTCATTACGCATATAGAAATTATGCCTATAAGTATGTCATATGCATTTAGAGACCATGCCTATAAATTTATTCACATTTGCACATACACGTTAGGCAAACAGTTTATAGGTTAATAAAATAGCAAATGTATTCTAGATACCATGCATATAGGATTCCTGCATTCTTACAAATGTCCCTAATCAATCACGCTTAGAAAAGCATGCCTATAGGGATAACTAAATGAATCTGAATCGCGTAGCTCGTTTACAAGTCTAAAATCAATAGTAAAACATCGTTTAACACCTGCAGATTTTGTTTCTAAATCAGTAATCTTGCTTAAAATCAGCATGCCTTCTGCGGATGTTAGATACCACAATTCCAGGCCTCATCTAGGCAAACCTGTATGTGATTAATCAACTTTGCCAGTCGTTAATAATTACAACCAGCAGGCAGGTCTAATTCGGACTTTATCTGAAAATATGTGCTAAATCAGCCACCCTTCCTACATTAAGTTAATTAAACACCTAACCATTATTTGTAAGTCATGCTAAACAATCTATTTCTTTAAATGAGGAGGCCTGCTTGAGCCTTTAACTACAATTTGTTTTCCCTTAACTGCCTATGTATTTTATTTATCGCTTTAGATTTTTATCCTTTTAAACTCTAAAAAGCCCAAATCCAACCACTTAGTATTAGTAGTCCCAAATACCTCCGGGACTAATAGGATTGGGATGGGTAATAGCAGGCAATAAGCAACGATACTATTTTGCGCTTTAATACCTAAACGGGGTGGGAAAGGATAGATATGGATGTGATGACCGGTGCGCTAATACCTTGTGTAGCCCTTCTTTCGAGGAGTGATTACTGGGTATTGCATTGATGTGATCCATATTATTCGTAAACCTAGGACCCTTTTCCCTTTATTTGTTTATTTTTGGCATGTTTCAGAACTTTCAAGCTGTTTTCTTAAAAAAAAAATTGTGCCCTTTCTGTTTCCTCAAACCTTAATTTGTTTACAAACTTTAATTCATCATAGTTAAGCCTTTATTTGCTTATTTGTTGATCTTACTTGAATTCAGAATTGTAACATGGTCGGGAACCACACTAGTGGGTCTTGAGAGGTGCCTAACACCCTTCCCTTGAGACAATTTCTAGCCCTTAGCCCTTAGCCCTTACCCAGACTCTGGTTTTCCAACTCAAAAAGCCTTTTTAGTGTCCTAATGCACTTACTCATTAGGTGGCGAGTCTTCAACCTCCAATTCTAACCCAAACCCCAAAAGGGAAGGAGTTGTCCGTCCAACTGTCATAAAACCCGATTTCGCCTTTAAAGGAAAAAGGGTACATCGACAGCATGACGACTCTGCTGGGGATTCCTTTAGGATTTTACCATTGCATGTTATTTGTGACTTTATGGATTCTTTATTGCTTTTATTTAATGTATTTATTTCCTTTCTACTTCGAAACTGACTTGGCTTTTTGTTTTCTTTCCTTTTATGCTTTTACCGCTTTCCTTCAATACTGTTGTAATTAAGAGCAATTATTGTAATAATTGCTATATGAACGTGCAAATGCGTGAAAATTTATTTCATTCTTGTAATTTCATCTACAATATCATTTTCCACTCGTGTCAAAGAAATACCATATCAACGCTTACAATGAGTGGTTGCGCCCTTCCAATATATCACCCCCATAAATTCGGCAAAGGCGTATTTGCGGTAAAACCAGTCGAGCAGTGGTGCAGTCGACGGTTTCAATCTTTTCCCTCTTGAGTTGTCCGCTCAAGGGTACCTGTCTAATACCGCATAGAAACCTTATTCTGTTTAAACTATGCATGCACCACTATCAAACCTAGCCGAGTCAGTTATGTTGTCCGCACAATGACTCCTTAAGATAGCTTTGTCCAAAGTCCACTAGGCTTCCTTGGAACCCAAACGGACACCACCATATTCTGTGCATTCATTTGGAGAACTAAATGCTTCTATGCTAATTATTGGTTTAAATAGTCGAGTCCGTTGGGGTAAGGGTCTAACCCTTTTGTTTTGCAGAAAATGGATGACAAAGTTCCCGACTTCGGTATGGTCTACATACCTTCACTCCTGCTGACCTGGTGGAGGAACCTCCCATCAAGTAACCAAATTAACGAATGGAAAGGGAGAGCCACCAGGGCTAGTGAGAAGCTGGAATATCTGGAATACAATCTGCTGGAGTTGGAAGGGAAAGTGAGGAAAAGAGTTACCGACTGTGAAAACGCTGAGGAAGGTCAAGAAGAACTCCTGGCGAAGGCATTTTTACTGGAAAATCTGTGCGAGCTGGAGTATCTGATCAACGAGAACATTTAACCTGAGGAAGGTCCTTTTGGGACCAAGTATATAGGAATTTACTTTTTCGTGTTATGAATGTAATAAGGCCCACGACTATTAGTGGCATTTTATTTATACTATTTTAGTGTCATTTTGGGATTCGTCTTATTTTTATCAATAAAATGAGGCATTTAGCGTTATAAGTTATCCAAATCAACTTGTCGCTAGGCCTACCTCGGGCACAATGAGGCTCTCAAATTAGGACCCGATTTATATTCTTGAACTATGTGTTTAAATATTTCAATGTTTTTCTCCTCATGATCTTTACTAACTTGTTACCTTTTTGTTTTTACCTTTTGTTTATTCCCCTTCCCCAAAGGTTAGTCCGTTGCACTTTGGCATCATCATACTCTACGAGATCCAAGGCCCCTCCACCTCCTCCTCCTCCAAGTCCTATCAGAAACAAGAACAAAGGAAAAATGGAAGGCTTGGGTAACATTAGGAAGGAAAATTCGGTTGAAAGTGTAGAGACTTCCCAAGGTATTCAGGTTTCCAAGGAAAGTGCCACCTAGCTTGAACAAAAGTTATTGAAATTTCTGGAAGAACTAGATCAAGTCCAGAATTTGGCCAGCTTGTCATTTTCCCTCACTACCCCAGATGTCAACTTTCTCAATACTCAAAACCCCGCACCTCCGCAAAACGTCCTGAAACCACAAAATCAACCCGCTCCCTATCTCCACTACAACACATACCACACTTCAAGTAACACCCTATTACTCATCCCTGAACTACTAAACTCCAAATGACCATTCTTGCCATCATCACAACAATCCCATTTATGTAGAAACTATGCCACATCCCACTCAATCTATTTCAAGCACATCTAAGTCTGATGACAAAGATTCTCTTATTAAGAACCTGGCTGCAGAGCTTAAGAAACTTACTAGATGAGTTTAGTGTGTTGAAGGAAACACAGGTATCGAGGGGCTGAATTATGATGACCTTTGCATCCAGCCAGATGTTGAACTTCTGGAGGGGTACAAACCTCCCAAGTTTGAAATGTTCGATGGCATTGGGGATCCCAGAGTCCATTTGAGGACATACTACGATAAGTTGGTCGGAGTCGGGAGAGATGAAAAGATCCACATGAAGCTATTTATGAGAAGTCTAAAAAGGGATGCTCTATCTTGGTACATTAGCCAAGACCCCAAAAAGTGGACAAATTGGGTAGGTATGGCATCCAATTTCATGGACAGGTTCAGATTCAATACAGAGAATGCGCCAGATGTATTCTACATCCAGAATTTAAAGAAGAAACCCACGGAGACATTCTGCGAGTATGCTACTCGTTGGAGATCTGAAGCCGCTAAGGTCAGCCCATCCTTAGAAGAAAAACAGATGAACAGATTTTTCGTCCGAGCTCAGGATCCACAGTACTATGAGAGATTGATGTTGATCAAAGGCTAGAAATTTTTTGATATCATAAAACTAGGGGAGAGGATCGAGGAAGGTATCGAAAGTGGTATGGTTACTAACTTCGAAGCATTGTAGGCTACCAAAAAGGTCCTACAGTCTGGTGGCACATCCAAGAAAAGGGATGTGAGTTCCGTAATATTTGCGCAAAGGAAAAAATCACCAGTCAAATACCAAACCTACTCATCACCTCCACTCACATATCAACCTATCCCAAATTACCAAGCACCCTCGCCTTCCTACCAAGCTCCACCGCCTACTTACCAATCATCTCCACCTCCCGCATACCAGCCTATATCACCCAAATACTCCCAACCAGCACATGTCTACCAAGCCTGAAATACCCAACAAGCTCACTATGAGTCACCTTGCCAATATTTCCCTAGACCCCGGCCAAACATTGATCGCAGACCTCCCAATCAGTACACCACCATTGACGAACCAATCGACCAGTTGTATGAAAGGCTTAAAGCTGCTGGTTACATTACCCCTATCCCTACCATAACTCCATAAAATCCTTCCGAAAGTATCAACCTGAACAAAACCTGTGCATACTATTCGGGCATGAAGGGGCATACCATTGACGAGTGCCACTCGTTGAAGGATAAGATCCAATTTTTCATTGACAACAAGAGAATCGTGGCAAATAAGCCTGTTCCTAATGTTCGCAACAGCCTTTTGGCTGACCACATGGGTGGAAGCGTTCACATGATCAAGGTATAAGATGATTGGGACCCTAAAGTGTCAATCCAATTGATCACTGAAGGTGATGGGCCGAAGAAATCGACAGTCACACTTAATCCGATTGTAGTCCAGATCCAGTCTTCTGAAGACGATGAGGTGAACATGTCCATACCCCTCGATCTTGAAACACCATCTTCCGTAAAGGCGCCAGGGCCTATTGAGGTTGAGTTTGGATCCCCAAAGGCACCTGTACCATTTTAAGTTGCTGTGTTACCTCCCAAAATGATGGTGCCCATTCCTGTAGCAATGACAGCCATAACGCCATTCCATACACAGTCCGTTCCTTGGGATTACACCGCCGAGGTGAGAAGGAAGGGGAAAACTAGATCTGGAGAAGAAATTACAGCACAGGGCATGACCTTAACCGGCAGGGTTTATACTCCAGAACATCTAGTTGAGTCCAGTAAGCAGGCCTATGGGCGATCGACCATCAATGAAATCGAGCCTGATAACCTCTGGAGAAAGATACAAGCAAAATCCGTCATTGACCAGTTGAACAAGATGCCAGCTCAGATCTCCATCTTGGCCCTGCTGCAAAGCTCTGATGCACATAAAAATGCCTTATTGAAAGTGCTGAGTGAGGCATATGTGCCCAGCAACATATCTAGAGGAGAAATGGCAAACATGGTAGGGCCGATATTGGAGAGCCACAAAATCACTTTCCATGAAGATGAGCTGCCACCTGAAGGGTTGATCCACAACAAGGCGCTGCACATCACTGTGCAATGCAAGGATTATTTCACCACCCAGACTCTGATTGACGGAGGGTCCAACCTCAACATTTGTCCATTGGTGACTCTCAGAACATTGGGAAAGAGCTTGCATGACATCAAGGATGGGGCCATCAACGTCAAAGCTTTTGATGGTTCCCAAAGGTCCACTATTGGGGAGATCAGTTTGTGTCTGCAAATGGGACCGACTTGGTTCGACGTTGATTTTCAAGTGATAGACATCACATCATCTTACAACTTACTATTGGATGACCTTAGATCCATGCCGCTGGAGCTATAACATCAACCATGCACCAGGCAGTAAAGTTCAAGTGGAACCACCAAGAGGTGATTATTCATGGCGAGGGTAGTAATCCCATATAGAGTCGTCAGACCATCCCAGCGATCGGAGGAAAAAGGAAGATAGGCGGAGAAACCTACCATCGCATTGAGAGAGTCTACGCCGTGGACAAGGATAAGTGCTGGGATAACAAGATTGAAAGTATACTAAATTGGAGCGGATATGAACCTAGCAAGGGACTCGGCAAGAACCTCCAGGGAATCACTAAACCTATCAAGCTGAAGAAACACGACACCACCTTCGGGTTAGGGTATGGATATACTTGGGAAGAATTCAAGAACTGGTCGCCAATCTACTGGAGCACCCGATACCTCACCTGGAGCAGACTTTCCAGCAGACAGACATCATATATGGCTCAGAAGAAGAAGAAACGTTGGCGGCAATAAAGAATCTGTTCTTGGAAGACAATAATATGGTCTGCTATGTCATTTTTGAGGAGGAAGGGGAGGAAGGCCCTTCCATACAAGCTGTGAGCCGAGGAGCGCGCCTCTATAATTGGTCCATCAAAATCACCAAGGCTCAAAAAGCTTCGGGGTAGGAAGGCTGAACAAAGCACCATACATTATCTTTTACTTTTTCACTAGTTGATTTTCTTTTTGTATTTTCTTTAAATTTCAAAAAGAGCTCCGATGCTCAAGAAAATTATGGAATTTATCAAAGTATTTCAGTTTCTTATAAATCTCACTCTTATTATTTTTCTCTATCGTTTATTTTATTTACACAACATTACTATTACTTATCTTGATGAACCGACGAATGTGACATGTGACAAGACAACGCAACAAACAGATATAGACTCAGAAGAGGATGATATAACAGAAGAGGTCATTAAAGAGGTTGAGGACTTTGAGAATAGGCCTAAATATAACTTGGATAAAATTGAGGCTGTCAACTTAGGGGATATAGAGAATGTCAAGGAAACGTGCATAAGTGTTCACCTGTCACCGTCAGAAAAGGAAGAGTACGCAGAATTCTTAAAAGAATATAAGGAAATAGTCACCTGGTCATATGATGATATGACCGGTCTCAGTACATCTATTGTAGCTCACAAATTGCCAATAGATCCGACATGTCCGCCGGTAAAGCAGAAGCTCAGGGAGTTCAATCCAGACATGAGTTTGAGAAAAAAGAAAAAAGTCACCAAGCAAGTCAAAGCCAAGGTCATCAGGGTAGTAGAGTATCTAACATGGTTAGCCAACATTGTGCCAGTGCAGAAGAAGGACGGGAGGTTAGGGTATGAGTCGACTACTGGGACATCAATTGGACCAGTCCGAAAGACGACTTCCACTTGCCAAACATGCACATTCTGATCGACAACTGCGCTAAGCACGAGTTGCAGTCATTTGTCGATTGTTTTGCTGGGTATCATCAGATATGGATGGATGAGGAAGATGCTGAGAAAATGACTTTTATCACGCCATGGGGGATGTATTGTTACAAGATGATGTCGTTCGGGTTAAAGAATGTTGGGGCCACCTACATGAGGGCCATGAATACTATTTTCCATGACATGATACACAAAGAGATCGAGGTGTATGTAGATGACATCATCATCAAATCCAAGAAAGCCACTGACCATATGGAAGATCTGAGAAAGTTCTTCAATAGGCTGAGGAAATACAATCTGAAACTGAATCCCGCCAAGTGCGCATTCGGGGTTTCTGCTGGAAAGTTGCTTGGGTTCATCGTAAGTCGTTGAGGAATAGAGATGGATCCATCAAAGGTTAAGACCATTCAAGAATTGCCACCACCAAAGAACAAGAAAGAGGTTATGAGTTTCCTGCGGAGACTCAACTACATCAGCCGGTTCATAGCCCAATCCACTGTCATTTGTAAGCCTATCATTAAGATGTTGAAGAAAGATGCCACTACTAAATGGACCGATGATTTCCAAAAAGCCTTCGACAGAATCAAGGAATACCTATCAACGCCACTAGTTCTGGTTCCGCCCGAACTGGGTAGACCACTATTGCTCTACCTTGAAGTGTTGGATGGAGCATTCAATTGTGTTCTGGGCAACACGACAAAATAGGGAAAAAGGAGCAAGCCATCTATTACCTCAGCAAGAAGTTCACTCTATACGAGGCCCGATATTCTCTATTAGAACGCACCTGCTGAGCTTTGACTTGGGTAGCTCAGAATTTGAGATATTATTTCTGTTCCTATACCACTTACCTCATATCAAGAATGGATCTGCTGAAATATATCTTTCAGAAGCCCATGCCCACTGGCAAGCTAGCCAAATTTGCAAATTCATCTGAGTGAATTTGATATTGTCTACGTAACCCAGAAAGCAATCAAAGGACAGGCACTGGCAGATCATCTTGCCGAAAATCCGGTGGACGGAGAATACGAGCCTCTAAAGACGTATTTTCCTGACGAAGAGGTCTCTTTCATAGGTGAAGATATCGCAGAATCCTATGATGGCTGGAGAATGTTCTTCGACGGAGCAACGAACTTTAAAGGAGTTGGCAAAGGAGCAGTTCTAGTATCAGAGACAGGTCAGCATTATCCGGTATCTGCCAAGCTCAGGTTCCCACGCACCAACAGCATGGCCGTGTACGAAGCCTGCATCTTAAGGCTCAAGCTGGCCATTGATATGAACATTCAGGAGTTACTAGTGATCGGGGATTCAGATTTGCTCATACATCAGGTCCGAGTAGAATGGGAAACCAAGAACTCCAAGATAATCCCTCATCTACATCATGTATAGGAGTTGAGGAAGAGGTTTACAAAGACATAATTCCAGCATGTACCTAGAGTCCAGAATGAGTTCGCCGACGCATTGGCAACCTTGTCATCCACGATTCAGCATTCAGATAAGAACTTCATTGATCCTATCTCGGTGAAAATCCATGATCAGCCAACTTACTGCGCTCATGTCGAGGAAGAAGCAGACGGAAAATCTTAGTTCCATGACATCAAAGTATTTGACAATAGGAGAATATCCAGAACTTGCAAACGCTACTCAGAAACGCACACTGCGGAGGTTATCCAATCACTTCTTTCACAGCGGGGGAATCCTGTATAGGAGGACTCCTGACTTGGGATTACTAAGATGTGTCGAAGCAAGGGAAGCATCCAGGTTGTTAGAAGAGGTTCATGCAGGGACCTGTGGTCCACATATGAATGGTTTTGTCTTAGCAAAGAAGATACTCTGAGCAGGATATTTTTGGATGACTATGGAAACGGACTGCATCCAGTATGTCCAAAAATGCCATCGCTGTCAAATACATGCAAATATGATAAAAGTGCCTCCAAACGAGCTTACTGCAACAAGCTCACCATGGTCGTTCGCCGTTTGGGGAATGGATGTCATAGGACCTATTGAGTTTGCCGCATCAAACGGGCACAGGTTCATTCTAGTAGCCATTGATTATTTCACCAAATAGGTTGAAGCAACGTCATATAAGGCAGTAACTAAGAAGGTTGTGGCAAACTTTTTCCGCGACAGTATCATTTGTCGGTTCGGTATCCCAAAGTCAATCATTACAGATAATGGTTCCAATCTCAACAGTGAACTGATGAAAGCAATGTGTGAAACATTCAAAATCAAACACAAGAATTCTATAACCTACAGACCTCAGATGAATGGAGCCATAGAAGAAGCCAACAAGAACATCAAGAAAATACTAAGGAAGATGATAGAAAAGCATAAGCAGTGGCACGAGAAGTTGTCATTTGCCTTATTGGGATACCGCACCACAGTTCGCACATCAACCGGAGCAACTCCATATATGCTGGTTTATGGTACAGAGGCAGTCATTCCCGACGAGGTGGAGATTCCTTCCTTGAGGATCATACAGGAAGTAGAACTTGATGATGCAGAATGGGTAAAAAGCCGCTACGAGCAACTAGCTCTAATAGATGGGAAGAGAATTAGTGAAGTTTGCCATGGTTAATTGTATCAGAACAGAATGTCCATAGCTTTTAACAAAAGAGTCAAGCTAAGACAATTTACGCCTGGACAACTGGTTTTGAAGAAAATCTTTCCGTACCAGGATGAAGCCAAAGGAAAATTCTCCCCCAATTGGAAGGGTCCATACATGGTTCACCGAGTTCTAACAGGAGGAGCCCTCATACTTGCAGCAATGGACGGAGAAGTTTGGCCAAAGACGATCAATTCAAATGCAGTCAAGCGATACTATGTGTAGCACTTATGATTTCCTTTATGATGTAATTTGAACTACGTCTGACCTAATTCCCATTTAAGAGGGGATACGTAAGCAGCCTTATGGGTTTGGTCACAATTCAATAAAATCTTCATTTCCCCCGCAATTGGAAATTGGGGCAGAATTTTGAGGAGGACCCTCAAAATTCCAAAGTTGATTCTCAATCCTTCATCGCACACAGCCGTTAGAAGCATCAAACCGGTAAACTGAGGCAGAATTTTGAGGAGGACCCTCCAAATTCCGGAGCAAAAGAGGTCGCAATGTTTTGAACCGCGTCGCAGTCGTCGATTCATCTAAAAGAAAATCATTTTTAAATTATGAAGTTTACTAAATCATGCATGGATACCATCAAAATTGCTTTGTTTAGTGACGCTACCCCCAATGAAAGCAAGAGCGGAGTAGAACAAGCGAAGCCCACAGGGGACAAACTAACCTTTCCCCTTTACAAAACTCACGATTTTTCTTTGAATGCATGTACCCCAAGACATAAAATCATCAGATACGATTTCATACTCATACTTTTTCAGGAATACCACTCTCAGAATCACCACTTACTTATAAGTGCTATCCGCACATGACATCCCCAGCAGTCACAACGATGAAATCAACTATCAGCTATCATCTATGAGCTAAGAGCTTTCGTTACTACTCCCCTTTATCTGCATTTATCTGCATTGCATAAGGCTACCAATTTTGCCATCCGAGGTTAAGCCTACCTCCATCTGCATTTCCATGCATTGCATAAGGCTGCCATTCTACTTTCTGAGGTTAAACTCTACCTCCATCTGCATTTCTCTGTATTGCATAAGGCTACCGTTCTGCCTTCCGAGGTTAAGCTCTACCTCCATCTGTATTTCTATGCATTCCATAAGGCTACCATTCTCCCTTCCTAGGTGAAGATCTACCTCCATCTACATTTCTCTGCATTGCATAAGGCTACCATTCTGTAATCCGAGGTTAAGCTCTACCTCCATCTGCATTTCTCTGCATTGCTCAAGGCTACTATTCTGCCTTCCGAGGTTAAGCTCTACCTCTATTTGCATTTATCTGCATTGCACAAGGCTACCATTCTGCCTTTCGAGACTAAGCAGTGTCTCCATCTGCATTCGTCCGCATTGTACAAGGCTACCATTCTGCCTTCCGAAACTAAGCATTGTCTCTATATGCATTTTTCATTGCATAAGGCTACCATTCTACCTTCCGAGACTAAGCATTGTCTCCGTCTGCATTCTTCTACATTGCATAAGGCTACCATTAAGCTCTACCTCCATCTGTATGGCTGAAAGATCGCCAACTTTATTAAACCCTCGCATCGGCTGAAATATCGCCATTTATATTTACACTCTACATCGGCTGAAATATCGCAATTTATATTTACACTTTACATTGGCTGAAATATCACCATTTATTTTTACACTTTACATCTGCTGAAATATTGCCATTTATATTTACACTTTACATCGGTTGAAATATCGCCACTTCACCCTGTATGGGCTAAAAGATCGCCATTCATTTTTACATTTTTTTTGCACGGCTGAAATATCACCACTTAATTTAAGTCTTGCATTGGCTGAAAGATCGCCAAATTGTCCAATGGAATCATTATTCAGAGGCACCATTTTCATAGCCCGAGAACGCCATGCCATGGCCTGAGGACCCCTGCTTTATCTTTTGCATATCATTATTCAAAGGCATCATGGTTCGGAGGCATCATCCTCATTGCCCGAGAACATTATTTCATATCATGCAAATCCTTATTATATGCTTCATGGCCCAGGACATCATGGTCTGAGGACGTCATCCTTACCATTCAATGACAAGCATTTCATGGTCCAATGGGAACTTGCATCATGTTTAAATTTGCGCACAATATATATTGGTATTTCTCATTTGCAGGTACACTAGCTATCAACGACCGTATCAGCAGGCGCGATCCCCCTTCAGTTCCCGCAGCCTACTAAACTCCGACCATATTTCCAAACCCGAACAACACGTCCGTCTTTCGAAAACTCCATCGGCATATTCCGCTGAAGGGTCACGAACTACATATGGCCTAATTCCTGTAAAACTAGGGATATGTAGGCAGCTCAAGAACCAGAGCTCGGTCAAAATTCTTCAAATCATTTCATTCGGTCAAATTGGCCATCATATCTTTACCCGGCAACTCTTTCATCCTTCCCGGGTAAAGAGGGGCAGCTGTTGGTACCTAATTTTTTCCATGTATTTTTATATACTCAAAATGGTCTCAAAGTAGCACGAACATGCATATATAAGTATGCCCAAGAATTTTGGTATTTTTCCTTTATTTTTAAAGATTTTAAAATTATTTATTACCCTATTTGAACATTATAAAATCAATAATTATTCCCAAAAATTATAATTTCATTGACTCAATTATTGTATTCTCATATTTATACCAATATATAGCTAAGGTAATTTTTTTACATTTTTATAAATTTGTTTTGGCATTTTTAAAAGCTAAGTTCCACTAATTGAAATTTTAGCCTATTTTGACATTTAATAGAATTTTTATAATTGTAAAATTGATTCTAGTATTTTAATTTAATACTTATATATTATTTATTAATTTGGTACCTTCAATTCATTTTCAAAAATCATTTTATTATTTTTTATAAAATAAAAAGGGAAAAATGAATTTTAAATACTAGCCCCATTCCATTTCAATTTTAGCCTAAAATCAGCCACTAGTTAACCCAATTTCAACCTCAATTGGACTGGCCCAATTCTTGAAATTAACCCACCCCTGACCCAATCAAAAAACCCGCCCAGACCTATTTTTAACCCCAATCGTTGATCTAACGTATCAATAGCTCATACTCTATCTTTCCTTTTTAAATTTACCAAACCCCCCAACCCTATATCATTTCCAACCTTCCGCTGCCCCTGAAGCCCTCCCCTCTCTCGAACAATCTCGAACCTCTCCGAAAGCCTAGCCTCCTCCCACCTTCGTTCACCGGATTTTCACCGGAATCCATGGCATCCCAGGCCGTGGATGGTCTCTACCCATCCTCTCCACCACTACCTGGAAAGATTACTTTGATGGTTCTCCCTCCGATCTTCTCCGATATTTGATTCCATGGCTTCTCCGGCCATGCTCTGGCACATTCGAGACTCAGGATCCTGATTTTTGGCCTCTCCGACTTAAGAACGGACCTGTCTCCAAGCCTTTCTTGTTTATATGGTTTCTTTGCAACCATAAGCCATTCGAAGTTTTTTCACCGTTATTTGTTTAGATCTGTACTATGTCTATGCTTTTCTTGCCATCTAGAATGTTTTCCCTTAAAGTTATGTCAAAAATAGTTTCTCTCTGATTTTGTAGGGTTTCTGCAAGGATTTTTGAAAAAAAATCTTCCTGATTCTTATCTTCTTTGCTCTATGTGTGTTTGTTTATGCATTGTTCGCAAGGTTTCTTTTATTTTTATACATGTATTGTCTTTTACCTCTTCTTTTCTACTCTTGTCAATTTCTGCTATATTGTCACTACTCTTCTGCTATATGTGCTTACCGTTAAAGTTATTTGATTTTTTTACTCTGTTTATGCTCTTACATGCTTCGCCTACTTGTGTTCAAGTTGTATTATTTCCTTCTTCTAGACTTGTTTATGCTCTGAGTTTCTTAAATGTGTTCTTCGTGATTTTTTCTCCCTTTGTCATCCAAGAATGCTGTCATGTCTGCTTTGTTGCGACTATGAAAATAACTGGTTTGCTTTTCCACCTGTATGTCTGATTCAGCTTTTGAAACCCTAGTATTTGGGGTTTCCTTTTGAAGACTTTGATTTTGTGCTCGAGTTAGTGTTCCACATTGGAACCCTGGACTCTTAGACTTACTATGAGTCTGCAGGTCGAACCTGTATCTCTTTGCTTATGTTTTGGGATATCTCTTTGATTAAAACTCTTTTTTTAAAATAACTTGACAATCTCCTCTTGATTTGTGTTTATATATGAGCAGTTCTTCTTTCAAAAGGGTTTTTTTCCAACTATTAATTGAGTCCGAATTCCTGTAATAGTGTTTACTTGATTATTACTGATTAAACCTCTCTATACCCCTTTTCTGACTTAGTTCATTGGAGTAAAGCCTGTAACTTTGATTTTATTGGCTGTTTGATTGATTCCCTTTCCTTATTTCATACAAACCATGTACCATTGGGTTGTTGCCTTAAATAAGCCTCTGTGTATTTGCCCTTCTTGTACTACTTTGGAAAATTTTTAATCAAACTCTTTCCTTATTTATTTTGCCCGTTTGAAATCAGAATCGCTAATTAATAGGGAAACCTTGGGTGATTGACTTTTAAACTATTTCTTGCCTTGTTTCTGCCTGTTTTCTACACTATAAATACATGACTCTCTTTTACACAACATACAATTGTGCAAACTAAAATCACAATCACTTAAACTTATAGCATTCTTGTTTCTTATCTGCACTTTGGGTTTCACAAGGCTACTGCTTCTCTTTTCTTATTTCCCGAAACTGGTATGTCCTGATTTTGATTTCAGCTTCACCTCTATGTGCTTACTTTATAGTTCCAGCATTCTTGTTTACTTTACTGTTTATGTTCAATCTTAACTATGTGTGCCCTTTTCTTGTACTTTGTTTCTATTGTGAAGGTGTGCCAGTATTTCTCATTACTGGGTATGCCCTTTGCCTACCCTTTCCATGTACTTTGTTTCTATTATGAACCCCCACACCTCATTCCCCTATGTGTGCTGAGTTAAGCTATAGACTGGCAGCATCCAAATTGCTGTCCAAGGCTGAACCTGACCTTCGATAGGTCTTAACTCCCTAATTCTAAAGCAGGCAAGCCGGTCTGGGGTGTGCCAGCATCCCAATTGCTGGGCATGACCACCAACCTGCCATGGCTTCCCCTAATTCCCCTCTATTGCACTTGCACTTATTCATAGCCTCTAAGTTCTGTCCCCTCCTATGAGCCTTGCCTTGGGACCTTGAGTTCCCTCTGAACTTGGACGTTTGAGGGCTGGCCCTTCCACACTGCACTGTAACTCTACAATGATATTTGGGGTGTAAGCATTGCCTGGAGTTCATGAAACTCCTTGTAACTTTGACACATCCCAAATTAGAGAAAGGCTTTGGAAAACCTGGTCCTTGGAAGTTGGTTTATTCCATATGTCAGACTAGGAGTCTGAATTAGGCTCTCCTTGGTTGGAATTTTAATTTTTTATGTATTTTATTTTCTGGATTCATTCAAATTGTAATAACTACGGGGTGTAGAGTAAAAATGGGGGAGGGACTCTCTTATGTTATGCATGTGGGGTACATACAATGTTTTAGGTTTTATTTCTGAATCACGAACATCTTTGTCTATGAATCTTCATATAGATATCCTGCCTATAATTCATGTCATATGCATATAGATATCTTGCCTATATAGTATTTCATTGTGCATTTAGAAATCATGTCTATAAGTTTATCTACGTTTAGAAAATCCTGTTTACAGGTCATTTCATTACGCATATAGAAATCATGCCTATAATTATGTCATCTGCATATAGATACCATGCCTATAAGTTTATTCACATTTGCACATATACATTAGGCAAATAGTTTATAGGTTAATAAAATAACAAATGTATTCTAGGTTCCGTGCCTATAGGATTCCTGCATTCTTACAAACATTCCTAATCAACCACGCTTAGAAAAACATGCATATAGGGATAACTAAATGAATCTAAATTTCCTAGCTCGTTTACAAGTCTAAAATTAGTAGTAAAATATCATTGAATACCTGTATATTTTGTTTCTTAAATCAGTAATCTTCCTTAAAATAAGCATGCCTTCTGCGGATGTTAGATACCACAATTCCATGCCTCATCTAGGTAAACATGTAGGTGATTAATCAACTTTGACAGTCTTTAATAATTACAACCAGCAAGCATGTCTAATTCGACCTTCTTATCTGAAAATATAAGCTAAATCAGCCACCCTTCCTACGTTAAGTTAATTAAAGACCTAACCAGTATTTGTAAGTCATGCTAAACAATCTGTTTCTTTAAATGAGGAGGCCTGCTTGAGCCTTTAACTGCTATTTGTTTTCCTTTAACTGCCTATGTGTTTTGTTTGTCACTTTAGATTTTTATTCTTTTAAACTCCAAAAAGCCCAACTCCATCCCCTAAGGATTAGTAGTCCCAAATGCCTCTGGGACTGATAGGATTGGGAAGGGTAATAGCATGCAATAAGCAACGATACTATTCAGCGCTTTAATACTTAAACGGGGTGGGAAAGGGTAGATATGGATATGATGACCGGTGCGCTAATACCACGTGTAGTCCCTTTTTCGAGGAGTGATTACCCGGTATTGCATTGATGTGATCCATATTACTCATAAACATAGGACCCCCTTCCCTTTATTTGTCTATTTTTGGCATGTTTCAGAACTTTCAAGCTGTTTTCCTCAACAAAAAAAATCATGCCCTTTCTGTTTCCTCAAACTTTAATTCGAGGAGTGATTACCCGGTATTGCATTGATGTGATCCATATTACTCATAAACATAGGACCCCCTTCCCTTTATTTGTCTATTTTTGGCATGTTTCAGAACTTTCAAGCTGTTTTCCTCAACAAAAAAAATCATGCCCTTTCTGTTTCCTCAAACTTTAATTTGTTTACAAACTTTAATTCATCATATTTGAGCCATTATTTGCTTATTCATTACTGTTACTTGAAGTCACAATTGTAACATGGTCGGGAACCACACTAGTGGGTCTTTAGGGTTGCCTAATACCTTCCCCTTGAGACAATTTTTAGCCCTTACCCAAACTCTGGTTTTCCAACTCAAAAACCCTTTTTAGTGTCCTAATGCACTTAATCATTAGGTGGAGACTCTTCAACCTCCAATTCAAACCCAAACCCTAAAAGAGAAAAGAGTTGTCCGTCCAACTATCATAAAACCCAATTTCGCCTTTAAATGAAAATATGGGCATCGACAATTGCTTGGTGAGGATGAGAGTAAAAGCATGAAGGGTGATGCTATGCACTTCTTGCTTTCTGTTTCTTTATTAATGTCTGAGTTGTGTTGTTTCCTTCGTTATTGGATGACTTTTACTTGAAATTATCAATTTCCCCATAGCATGCCCCCGCCATATTGATTACTTGTCTCGGTATTTTGATTTTGCTGTATATGTATATATAACTGCATAGGTTTATATGCTAGTCCGGTCTAGCCTCGTCACTACTTCCCTAGGGTTAGGCTAGGCACTTACCAATATATGGGGTCGGTTGTGCCGATTCTACACTCTGTGCTCTTTTACACAGATCCAGATGTCGGAGCAGCTTACTATACGCAGCAGTAGTCAGGGATCCGACCTTCAATTCACGAGACTTTGATGTAGCCTTGCTGGCATCCGTGAGCCTGACATCTCTTCTTTCAGTTTTCATGCTCTGTTGACATTTGTATTCGATACATACTATGTCATTTATTTCAAACTCTTATTTGTAGTAATCTTAGACAGTCTGAGTATTGTTGTGACACCAGGTGCTGGGTATAGACTTGTATTGGCTTTCTAGACACTGTTTTTATGTTTTGATCAGACTTCCTCTAAATTTTACTTTTTGTTGGCTTTTAACTGCTTATTCATTAATAATTTAATTATTTAATCATGTACAAAATGAGACGGGTTAATGTTTGCAAATGTTCTTGGCTTGCCTAGCTTCCACAAGTAGGCGCCATCATGACCCCCGAGGGTGGGAAATACCGGTCGTGACAAGTTGGTATCAGAGATCTAGGTTACATAGGTCTCACAACTCATGGACAAGCTTAGTAGAGTCTGAGGGATCGGTACTGAGACATCTGTATTTATCCCCAGAGTTTACTGAGTTAGGAAAAGTTTCACATTTGTTCTTTTTTGTCTTGCGGTTTGGTTTCTCAACGCTAATTGAATTTCTACTCTGTTCTTTCGCAGATGGCAAGAACACGCGATTCCTCATCTACTAATCAGTAGCCCCGAGGCAGCTCCCTCTAGGGGCAAAGAGCGAGGTCGAGTCCGAGGCTCTGCTAAAGGCTAAGGTAAGGGCAGAGCTCAGCCTCGAGCAGCAGCACCAATGGTAAAGCCTCAGGTTAATTTTGACGAGGAGGTTTCAGACCTAGCCCCAACAGTTCCGGTGGGCCCAGCTCAGGTCCTAGAGGGGTTTATTGCTACCCCTGTCTTCAGGATGCTCTGGTCTGATTGGTAGGTCTCAAGGAGAGTGTCACCCGAGCAGGTTTGCTTCCTGTAGCACCAGCAGTCTCTTAAGGTGGAGGAGGGGCCCAGACTCCTACTACTCACATTCCAGAGAAGGTAGCTCGCCAGATTCAGACTCCAGTACATCAGCCAGTTGGAGCAGCTCAGCCGGGTGAGGTAGCCTAGGCCGGTGATGGGGCAGCTATGTCTGCCGATTCTTTATGGAGATTAGATAGGTTCACCAAGCTCTTCACTACTACCTTCAGCGGTGCATCTACCGAGGATCCTTAGGATTATTTGGGCAGCTGCCACGAGGTTTTTTGGAACATGGGTATTGTCGAGACCAATGTGGTTGATTTTACTACATTCCGATTGTCTGGATCCGCCAAGACTTGGTGGAGAGATTATTGTTTAGCTAGACTAGCAGGATCTCCACCCTTGACCTGGGAGCAGTTCACCAATTTATTTCCGGAGACGTTTCTCTCCATTACACAGCAAGAGGCCTATCGAAGGTAGTTCGAATGCTCCAGCAGGGTCTATGACAATCACCGAGTACGAGACCGTGTTTGTTGAGTTGGCCCACCATGCTCTTGTTATACTTCCCACTTAGAGGGAGAGAGTGAGACAGTTTATTAATGGACTCATTCATCCTATTCGTCTCTAGATGGCTAGAGAGGCTGGGAGTAAGATATCCTTTTAGGAGGCGGCCACTTTGGCCCGGAGGATTGAGATGGTATTGTCACAGAAGGGTGGTCATAGGGGAGACAAGAGATCTCGTCAGTCAGGCCGATTCAGTGGTGCCTCATCTGGAGGCAAAGATTCGTATGATGGGGTCATCCTTCAACGCCTTTCCAGTCAGCCCTCCAGGTTTCTCACGGTGCCTCAGGTGGCTGTGGTTCTCACGTGCACTATTCTGATCAGCATCCATTCAGTGCACCGTCAGCTCCTATCAGTGCACCACCACTTCAGAGTTTCTGTGGTGGTCACTTAGGTCGATAGGGCCAGAAGACTCAGCAGCCGAGGACTTGTTACACTTGTGGTGACACGGGTCATATTTCTAGATTTTTCCCTCGAGCACCGAGCAGTTCTCAGCACCAGGGTTCTCGTGCCATGGTTCAGGCAACAGGTGTTCCACAACCTGCCCAGCCAGCTAGAGGTGGGGGGTAGAGGTGCTAGAGGTAGAGGTAGAGGTCATAGAGGTGTAGCTCAGACCGCCAGAGGTGTAGGCTAGCCGACAGCAGCCGTCCCAGAGAGGTAGATCAGAGTGGTGCGGCCCAGTCCCAATGTTATGCTCTTCAGGCTAGGCCCGAGATAGAGGATTCAAATGTGGTTATACAGGTACGGTTCTGGTTTGTGATAGAGATACTTCAGTGTTGTTTTATCCACGGTCCACTTATTCATATGTGTCATCCTATTTTGCCCCATATTTGGTCATGCCTCGTGATGACTTGGGTATCCCTGTGTAAGGCCCCGTAAAATTTAGGTTTTGGTTTGTTACTTGTGTATGGTTTGAGGTTAATTAGGGTAAAGTTTGTTTATACATACCAGTACAATTCAAATGTACTGACGTCTTTTTTGTCGGGGGTGCTGCATTTGTGTTATGATGATAAGTGGATTCATAGCAGGTACTCCAGTCCACCGATCAAAGCTCCCCTTCATCTTCCATCAGCTGTTTTGGTGAGCCCCTTTCCTCTCAAGGCCCTACATGGCTCAGGCCACTTTATTTTCGGAGTTTTAATTTGGTTTTTGTGTAAGGTATAGCCGAAGCCTTATTACCGGCAAGTATTGTATTATCCTGTTATATCTTTAGAGTCTCCATAGACAGTAGATGTGGGTTATGAACTTATGTAAATCCATGCTTTACATGTTGGGCAATGAAATGGTAACTTCATTAATTACTATGTACGTATGTATGTTTTGTAAAAAATGTTCTTAATTATATATGGCTAATTCTTGGAATATTGAGTAATGAAAACACTGGGTAACACGTGGTATAGGAAAGGTACCCAGGTTCGCTTCACTGGGGCTACTCGGTTAGGCGCTGGTCATGTCCCTTGGTTTGGGGCGTGACAAATTTGGTATCATAGCCTATGTTTTAAAGGAGTCCTATGATGTCTAGGAGCCGTATCTAATAGAGCCCTACTTATCGGTATGAAGTCGACCACATCTATAAGTGGGGGGCTACATGGACATTTAGGAAATTTCCCACTTTTTTGTTTTTCTGTATCGTGCGGTGAAGTGAAATGTGAAAGTATCTATGTCTAACTCGTACTTTGTTCCAAAATTTTTAGTAATGGCACCTAAGAAGAGAGATAGACTCGTCGTTGGGGCCAATGCCACCCCGAGTGAGGCTATGAATCATGTAACTGAAGTCGTGGGTGAATGTGACTCCCTGGTATTGAATCTACCTGCCCCATCTATCCCAGAGCAGAGTGTTCCTGTTCCTGCAGCGGTAGAGGGTGTCACCATCCCTCCCGCCGATCTTCCTAATTCTGATACCATTCCAGCTCCAGGTCCCAAGGCTTCTCATGTGGACCTTAGAGGAGCCATCCATATGCTGACCCAGTTAGTAGCTGCGTAGGCCCTGAGATCATAGGACGCCCCTACTACTTCTAGTGGACAGGGAGATTCCGCTAGTTCCAGAGTTAACTAGTTTTTGCGGCTAGCCCCTCCAGAGTTCTCAGGCACAGACCCAGAGACCGATCTGTAGGAATTCACTGATGAAATATATAAGACCCTCTGAGTGATGAAGGCTTCAGAGACAGAGGGATTTAAGTTGGCATCATACAGGTTGACTGGAGCGGTGTATTCGTGGTTCGAGATATGGGAGGATTCCCGTGGGGAGGGAAGACCTCCGGCTAGATGGGATGAGTTCCTAGATGCATTCATGGACCACTTCTTTCCTGCTGAGACAATAACAACCCGTGCCACTGAGTTTGAGGCCCTCAAGAAGGGCAGTATGAGTGTTTCGGAGTACCATATAGAGTTCGTGAGATTGTCCAAGTATGCTCCTCAGTTAGTGTCGACCATGGCCACTCGAGTTCGGTGATTTGTTCAGGGCCTTAGTCATTTGGTGGTGAATGAGGCTGCTACAGTGGCCTTACACTCAGATATGAATTATGGAAAGATTGTGGGATTCGCTCAGGCCACAGAGGCTAGGAAGTCGAAGATTCGGGTGGAAAGGGATAGTAGGAGCAGGGCCCGGTCAGTGGGTCACTTAGGGAGATCAACTCAAGGGAGAGGCTCATCAGTGCCATCCTAGTCATATGCTCAGTCCTCAGTGAGCGCACCACAATATTTGCACATTTATCAGCAGAGCAGCCGCATGAGATAAGGTTCAGACAGTAGGAGACCCCATCAGTCCGGTCATTCAAGAGGAAGATCACAGCAGCAGGGGAGGGCCCCATGCCCCAAGTGTGGGAGATTTCATATAGAGACTTGTTACTTGGATATCCCGGTGTGTTTCAGATGTGGTGTGAGAGGTCATATTCAGCGAGACTTACGTGTGCCTAATCAGGGCGTGGGTAGGGGATCTGCTCAGTCATCCGGTTCTTCAGTCACCACATAATCTGTGCGTCCTCCAGCCCCAGTAGGACATGGTACAGTTAGGGGTGAGCTCGTAGTAGAGGTGGACCCAGCTGGTTCTATACTTTGAGTGGTCGCCAGAGTGCAGAGGCTTCTCCAGATATGGTGACATGTATCTTGTCTATTCAGGTCATTAATTTTTATGCTCTTATTGATCCGGGGTCCTGTTTGTCTTATGTCACCCCATTCATTGCTTCAAGCTTTGGGATAGAACCCGAATAGCTTCATGAGCCGTTCTCTGTATCGACTCTTGGTGATTCTATTACAGCCGCTCAAGTTTATAAGAATTGTGTTGTCACGCTGTGTGGTCATATTAGCACGGCCGATCTTAATCGAGCTTGGAATGGTAGATTTTGATGTGATTATGGGAATGGATTGGCTTTATTTGTGCTCTTCTAAACTTAACTATCGAATGAGAGTCATCAGGTTCGAGTTCCCTAATGAACCAGTTATTGAGTGGAAGGGAAATGGTGTGGTGCCAAAGGGTAGGTTTATTTCCTACCTTAAAGCTTCAAAGATGATTAAGAAGGGGTGTATCTCTCATTTGGTCCGGGTAGCGGACACCACTTCAAAAGTGTCTCCCCCCGAGTCCGTGCCAGTCGTGAATGAGTTTCTTGAAATATTTCCGTACGAGCTTCCAAGGATTCCGCCAGATGGGAGATTGATTTTGAGATTCATGTATTGCCTGATACGCATCCAATATCTATTCCACCATGCAAAATGGCTCCAACAGAGTTAAGGGAGTTAAAGGAGCAGCTAAAGGACTTGTTAGAAAAGGGGTTCATATGGCCGAGTGTGTCGTCGTGAGGTGCTCCGGTTCATTTTGTCAAGAAGAAGGATGGGTCATGACGGATGTGTATTGATTATCGGCAGCTCAACAAAGTCACCATCAAAAATAAATATCCTTTATCTCGGATAGATGATTTGTTTGACCAACTGCAAGGTGCAAGGTTCTTCTCCAAAATTGATCTATGGTCATGATATTACCAATTGAAGATTAGGGAGTAGGATATTCCGAAGACCGCTTTCGCAACTCGCTGTAAACACATGATTTTTGACCCTCCCCGAGAATTTTCACATTTTTAGCGTAAATATTTAATTTAGGCCTAATATAGCTATTTTAGCTAATTTTGACTATTTTACTTTATTTTCGTTACAAAAAAAATGAAAAAAAAAGATATATAAATTTTAGTTTATATATTTTCATAAACTTGAAAAATACAAAAAATAGTACCTTATTTTTTATCTTTATAATTTCGAAAATTATAAAAAAAATAGTGTCATTAATATTTTGTAATCATTTTAAACTTAAAAAATACAAAAATAGTACTTTATATGAAAAAATACAAAAAATAATACTCTATACTTTTATTTTTATATAAAAAATGAAAATAGTAAAAAAATAGTTTCATTAATATTTTGTAGTTATTTTAAATCTTGAAAAAATATAAAAATAGTTTTGTCTTATTTTATAGTTATTTTGCTTGCGTAGGATTAATTAAATAACACCGTGTTCTTATTCTCGGATCCGGGCAAAGAATAATACTCGTGTTCGAACTATCCGATTTTAAACTTAATTTTCGGACCTAGCCATAATAACCCGAGCCACCACACGGGGAACACGGACAAAAATACACACTACACTACACTAAGGGACATGGGGGATGGGAGAAATAATAAAATACAAAAAAAAGCAAAGAAGGATGGGAGTTAACATTTTTAAAAGGGGAGGGTAACGTAAAGAATCAGGATGATTTTTTAAAAAAAGACAAAGAGAATATAACGTTGGGAAAAAGAGAGAATAAGGAGACAGAACGCTGGGGGAAACATAACGGGAAGGGGGGGGAACTTTTCAAAAGAAAAAGGAGGAAAAACGATATACACACATCACAAAAGATATACACACTACACATTATACACACACACGGAGAGGAGACACGAGAAAAACATTGTTGGTCTTCTTCATTTTTATGAAGAAGAACGAGAAAACCGGACCCTCCATTTTTCCGTCCAGCAACCACAACGAACGAGCAAGCCCTCCCCACGTTCCACCAGCGACTAAACGACCAACCTCCAGCCATTCACGACCAGCCCACCCGTTCTCTTTCAGTCGACCAGCCTCACCTTTCCGCCATAACCACGTGCTTCGTAGCCTCCGAGCAAACCACTAGCGTCAATCACCCCAGCCAGTCCGTCAACCCACGACTCCAACGTCGTCGTCGTTTGTCGCTGCTCAGCAAATACACACGCACAGTCACACATCTTTTACCTTCCGGCGAATCAGAGGTCTGGACGTAGTTCC